>VMDO01008987.1:2500-80052 GCA_007922755.1 Pedetes capensis
GTGAACTTCCTACAGACATTCTCTGCTGGACTTATGGCTTTTCTGGGCCATATTATTTAAAGAGACTGCAGCTGTAGCCCTGTGGCATCCGATCCCGTCAGATCTCGGAAGCTAAGCAGGGTCAGGCCTGGTTAGTACCTGGATAGTACCTGGATGGGAGACCGCCTGGGAACACCAGAAGCTGTAGGCTTGGGAGAAGGACCTGGCAACCCCCTCCCAAAAATAAATCTGCCATTGAAAACCCTATGAATAGCAGAGAAGCACTGACAATAGTGTTTCCCCTGTTGTACAGAGGGTCGCTATGAGTCCGATACGACTTGACGGCACCTAACAACAACAACAACATTATTTAGAGAACTCTATTTTACACCTGGCTGCAGGAATCCCCATCCAGGTGGTATACTGGCTTCTGGCAATCCTACCCCTAACTGCTCTGAGATGCATAAAATATGCCTTATTCTTTTTTTTTTTTTTTTGTGGCGCTAGGGATTGAACCAAGGGTCGTGCTAGGCAAGTAATCTACTAATGAGCTATATTCCTAATCCTCCTTATTTTACTTAATACTGCTTGTTAAAGCTGGGAGTGGTAGTACATGCATGTTATCCCAGTACCCTGGAAGTAGGGGCAGAAGGATCTCAAATTCAAGGCCAGCTTGGGCTATACAGCAAGATCCTACCTAAAAACAAAAACAAAAACAAAAAAATTATCTAGTCAGAACAAATGGAAGGCAGGCCATGGACTTTGACCCTCAGTTTCCCAGTGGTGAATCCAAATCTACACCCTAAAAAGGTAGATCTGGGACAATTATCCAAATATCATGACATCTAAGAAGCCTGTTAAAATATGAATAAATCTAGCCTCACACAGCCTCTCTGTACAAAGTAAATTATAACTTAATATGTAAACAAACTGCAACCTAACTTGAAAGTCTGTTCTTGTAACAAGTACCTGACTTTCCACCAAAGCATTCCAGCTTTCAGCCAGTTGTACACTGCAAACTGCCAAAACATGTCCATATAAGACAAATGCAAAAATTACAAAAAAAAAAAAAAAACTTGCGTAAAACTCCTGCCAAAAAAAAAAAAAAAAGACAAATGCTGAGTTGTATCCAATTGAGCTGTTTTCCTATGCTACTTTTTTTCTGTCTATAAATACTGCCTGTCCACATTAGTGAGTGGAGATCTTTGAACCATTACTGGTTCAGTGTAGTGTTCAACTCGTGATTTGCTTTTTTTTTTTTTTTTTTTTTTTGCTCAAATAAATTCTGCTAAATTTAATATTTTTCCAGAAAAAAATTTCCAGTCTATTTATACTTGCTATAAAGTTGAACTGCTGAAACTTGTTTAGAGAAACATTCTGACTTGCATTGATACTTTAAATCCCTGCATCTATATAAAAAATTCATGCAGTTGTATAAGAGGTAAACAATTGCTGGTGCAGTGGTGTACACCTGTAACGCCAGCTACTTAGGAGTCTGAGGCAGGAGGATTGCAAGTTTGAGTACAGAAATAGCCTGTACAACTTAGACCCCTCCAGTAGAGGGTGCACTCTTCTGCAGCCAGTTGTTTCCTGGGTGGTTTACCACAGGTAAATTTGTGGACAGTCTACTTTGCATGACCCATGGCATACAGACATCCTTACTTACCCCACTCCCTACAACATGCTGCTCTCCAAAATGCAAAAGGTTTTTTGCATTTCAAATTCATCAAGTTTCCATTTCTCCAAAAAGAGGAAAGAAATGTTCTTTAAATAAGATGCCCCCCCACTTTTTTTAAATGGGGAAGAAACAAACAGGGAGAGGGAATATGGATGGTAACAAGAGAAGAGAGACAAGATAGTGAAGCTTAGCAATAACTGTGGGGAGGCAGCAAAAACCAAGTTACCACAGGGAGGGAAGAAGCAGCGATTTCTACCCCTTTCCTGCCAAAAACTGGGAACCAGTAGTTAAGAGACCTGCATGGGTTGTGGTGAAGGTTTGGGTGAATCTGTCTGAAGTTTTTCATTGAACGTTCTTATCATGGAGTTGCAACTACCATTCTAGGCCATCAATGCATTTTCTGTATTAACTGTGGGGAGTGAAATAATCTGTACAAGGACATATAGCCAGAGTAAAGCAGCTGGGTGGTACCAAGGCTGTTGCCCAGTACCTACATCTAAGTTGTCCTGCTGTTGTAGAAAAAATTAAATAAAAAATTAAGATGTCATCATGTTTAAAATGTAAATGCTTAAAATGTAAATACTAGAACTTAATATTCCTTGTTTAAAATTTATACATTCCATCCTGTAAGTCACCTCCAGTCTCCCTGCTTCATGTCTATTTCCATGATAATATACACCCTGTTAGCCACTTCCCGATTTCTTACAATTGCTAAACTCAGTCTGTTGAGGTACTCTCCACCCTGTAAGCCACTTCCTGATTTCTTACAACTGGTAAACTCAGTATATTGAATGGACTCTCTGCCCTTAAGCCACTTCCCAATTTCTTGTATCATGTAGCTGTTACCTGCCTATGTCCATGGTAACTAGCTTAACCCACCTACAAATGATCATGCAGACTGTGCACATGTGGTTTCAGCTGACAACCCTCCCCCCAAACTATATAACCCCAGGAGAACTGGGGTTTGGGGTTAATCCTGAGAGGACACATTTCCTTGGGCTTACCTTGCTATGGCAACACTCCTGAGTCTTTTGAAGTACTTTTGGTTTTCTCATGCCGCTTCACTGCCAAGCCTCACCTGTGCAGGATTGTTCATAAACATGTAGCTGGAATCCAGCAATAATTATTCTAGTACAATGTTTGACTCCAGCAATACTTTACAAAGCTTGAGTAGTATTTAATTTGGTCGTAGGTACTACTCTGATTATAGTTTTTCCTAACTTAGTTTTATCCCAAACAGTGCTCATTTAATCACTTAAGAAAAACAAAAAACAAAAAACAAAAAACTTCCACAGTTTCCTAGTTCTGACAACAACAGCTCATCCAAAGGAAAACACTACAAAAGTGGGAGGAGGCAGCAGGGATGATGCCTTTCTGCTATCTCTGAAGCAGCAGCTGGATGCAAATACCAAAGGCATATTAAAGCATACACCCATGTGTTTATTAATGCTGGAACATCTATTTGGTGGGTGGAAAATTAATTCTAGGGGGTATATATGGGGAAATGCCCAGCTAGGAGCATTTGAGGCACGCCCCAACGTTCACCAAATTACTGGGAACCAGATCCACATGGTTCTTTGATCACAGATTTTAGCAATGATAAACTTTCTTCATTTGACTTACAGGTGCTGGGGCTCTGGATTGCACCATTCCAAAATACAAATGCAGGAGACTTGAATATACCTTACTGGCATACTGATTATTTCAACTGCAGACACAAGATTAACTCTGAAAAGAAATTTACATCTACAAAGGAAACTTATATCAGAAGAGATTGCTCCCAGGCAAACTTTATCACATGGGAGACTTTTATGTATATAACAAGGCTACCTTTACTCACCACAAACAGTATTTCCTTCCCCTGTCCTCTCCCATAATTTATCTCTACCACTTCCCCACCAGCCCCAAACTCATATTCCATTCTGTACTTCAGGGTGCTGTACAAGTTTCAATGATGTGGCCCTTCATGGAGTCTCATATTTTTGTGGGGTTCTTTGGAGAAATGAGAAGGGTGGAGGGAAGCCAATTCTCCTCCCCCAACAAAGAAATAACCCGGGTGAGGCAGAAAGCTTCTCCTATTGGAGCTTGGCTGTACCCAGCAATCAGACACTGGCCAGGCCTTCCTTACTTCCATCCAGGGACTGAATGCAAGATCCAGAAGGCTCAGCCCTCAAGTCTGTAGGCATTCTACAGGCCAAGAGTACAGACACTGAGCTTAAGAGCAATTCTCTAGGTCCCAAAGGGATTTGTACTGCTTCAACACATAAACATTTTTAGCTCCTATCTGTGCCTTATCCCTCTCAACCTCCAGGGATACACTCATTTCAATAGTTCAGAATGGCTAGAAAGTATAGAAATACAATGATTTGATGTTTTCTTCATCATGACTTGTTTTAGTCCATTTGTGTCACTGTAACAGAATACATCAGGTTGGATAATGTATAAGTCAAGGAAATTTATTCCATACAGTTCTGTAGGCTAGGAAGTCCAAGATTGAGGGGGCTCACATGGACAGGGCCTTCATGCTGTGTCATCTCATGGTGGAAGGGCAAAGAGCACATGCACAAGAAAGAGCAACAGAGGGCCACCAAATTTTTCTAATCACTTCACTCCCAAAATAGACATTAAACCATCCATGAAGGCAGAGGTTTCATGATCTAATACTCTCCTCAGGGCTGGGGTTTAGCTCAGTTGGTAGAGTGCTGCTCTGCACTCTCTGAAGACCCAGGCTCAGTCCCCTGCACCACAAAAAGGGGAGAAGGACGTGGCAATCCACTTCGGAAGCAATCCCGAAACAATCAGAGCCAATGAAAACCCTATGAGAATCGCTGAGTCAGACCTGACTTGAGGGCACCTAACAACAACACACTCTCTACTATAACTTCTGTGTCAGGTATAAATTCATTTATACACCAAAATCAAGGACCAAGGTTTCGCTGCCAGATTCCCAGTCTCCTGATCCAGATCCACGAACTGGTCAGCTCCCTTCTCTGGACCCATGTCTCCCCAGTAACAGAGGTGTAGCCCAGTGGTAGAGCACATGCAGTTATGTGTGAAGCCCTGGGTTCAACACTCAAGTCCTGCCCCCCCACACAAAAAAGACATTTTCAGATACACAAGCACTCAAAAATTTGTCCCTAATGTATTCATCCATATAAGTTAAAGAATGAGCTTCAGCAATATGAAAAAAGACAAAGAAAGACAGAATCCAGGAAACAGGGTCCAAAACAGAATAGTGATAGAAATGTTAGGACAACATTTACCTACCATGCCTAGAAAGTAAACAGAGCATACTGGACGAGAACAGATGGCAGATTCTAGGTTAAAAAATGAACTGATAGGTTACCTGATGTGGAGGAACATGGAAAAGATATTTTTAAGTTTCTGGAGTCTAATTTGAGGGAGGAAAATAGCAGCAAAAAATAGAAAATTAAGCAAATTAAAAAGAAAAAAAACATGGAACATCTTATTGTGTTGTTTGTTGTTAGATGCCCTGGAGAAGGGTCTGACTCATAACAACCCTCATAAGGCTTTCAATAGCTGATTGTTTGAGGATTGCTTTGGGAGTGAATTGCCATGTCCTTCCATTTTTGCAAGGCTGAGGATTGAACTAAGGACCTCAGAGCACACAGAGCCGCAATCTACCAACTGAGCTAAACTCCAGCCCCAGAGCATCTTATTAGCTACTTGAAAAAACAGTAACACCAGAAAGGGAAAGAAATCATAGAACACTGTTTGGCCCCAAAATGAATAATAGTGCACTGCAACAATAATGTTAATACTGCTGAGCATGGTGGCTCACACCTTTAATCCCAGAGACTCCAGAGGCAGAGGCAGAAGGACCACAGATTCAAGACCAGAGGCAGCCTGTATAACTTAGTGAGACCTTGCCTCAAGGTAAAAAATAAAAATAAAAGTGTCTGGGGGTACAGCCCAGTGGTAGAGTGCTTGCAAAGTACCCAAAGCACAAAGACCTGAGTTCAACTCTCTAGTACTGGGGAAAATAATAATAAAATAATAATAAATAATAATAATAAATAATAATAAATAATAATAAATAAATACATAAAATAATAAAATAATAATAAATAATAATAAATAATAATAATAAATAAAAATAATAAATAATAAAATAATAATAAATAATAAAATTAATACTGTTAAATTAGCAAAAGTGATCATAATATAACAATGGCTGCCTCTGCGAGTTGTCCTGATTTCTCCTCCTTTTGTCTGGCATTCTAGATTCTAAAGAAAAGCTGCACCTAAATGCCTAAGATGTTAACTGCTAAATAATCTTCCTTTAGATTTAAAAAACCCAGAACATCTGATGATCTTTAAAAACATCAGAATATGTAATGCCCCTCCTTATTCTAGTCCTGCACATCAACTAACACCTGTGAGTTACAGCACGTAAGGTACAGTGAGGTTTAACCTGCAGAGAAATAATGTTTTTCTAAAAAAACCACAGGAACTGGCCTCAGGTCAGGGATGACTGCAAAGTTGTGGCTGAAAGAAACAAAGGAGACATGCACTGTTATTTCCTTCCCATCAACTCTCCTCTCTCAAATAGTTATTGGCTTTCAAGCAGCAAGCAGACAGACGTGGGTCTAGTAACATAGCTACCTTGGAAAGACAGAGACAAAGGCAGGAAAAAAAGATAACAAATCCTTATCTAATATGTCCTAAGGTTTATAGGTATACGAGACAAGAATGTCACCCTAAAATATGACCGTGGGAGACTAGAACATGCCACTGCAAAATATGCCTTTCGGGCCTAAGAATTGTTTTGACACAAAGCAGATACAGAAGACCTTGTAAAAACAGAGAAGTTACCCTTTCATAAGTAAGTTATTTTTTTATAAGGCCTGCAGCCATACCATCCTGACATCAGATCTCAGAAGCTAAGCAGGATTGGGTCTGATTAGTACCTGGACAGGAGATTGTCTGGGAATACTGGGTGCCATAGGCTTGGGAAAGGACCTGGCAGCCCACTGCTGAAACAATCAGCCACTAAAAACCCTGTGAACAGAAGAGAAGCACTGACATAGTGCCAAATATGGCACAGTGTTGGATAGTGTTTCATCTGTTGTACATAGGGTTACTTTAAGTTAGACCAACTAGATGGCACCTAACAAGGGATAGTTATGTCTATAAAGGAAATCTCCACTTGTAAAAGGGTTTTTCTCTTAGAGAAGGATTGTAAAGCATAAATTCCTTATAAATGGAGAAGGTACAGACACCCATCTGCATTACAAAACTTATCTGTATTTACCATATTTTTCCTGCTTACCATATCCCTCAACTCAACTGCCCCACACCCTCCTTCCTTTGATTTAGCTGAAGATGATATTTAAGACCAAATTGTAAACCACCTCTTATGAGATTTTCTTATACCCCATGGGTACCTTCTTTCATATATAAATTACACATGTTAATAAACTTGTTTTTCCCTTAGTAATTTGCCTTTTGTTACAGAGGTCACAGAGCTTAGAACAGTGGAAAGAGATGTCTATTGTGGAATCAAAAAAGTCAGTATAAGCATTTGATTTTGAAATAAGCAGCTAAGTCTGACATGAAAAAAACTTAAGAATTTCCTACGGATATAAGAAGTGTGTGGAGTGACCGAAAAATAAAGCCTAGAGCCACTAATGTTTGAAACTAGCCTTTCAGTACTACCAGATGTTTGATCTACATGAAACATTACTATGGAATGATTAAGATTTGATTTAAATGCAAAAAAACCTCTGAACTAGCTAAAGGAAATATATCAATGGCCAAGCTAGTTTTAATTCTCTGAAACTAGAGAAATCCACTGGTGTGAGAATCAGAAACCTAAAGCTCTGGTTTTGCTACTGTACAGGTTGATGTTACATAACAGCTGAAGGTTCAATTTTCTCATCAGCAAAAGTAGGTTATAAACTTTCTGCTATCTGTGAACTATAAAATAAATGGATAAGCATTATTAAATAAAAACTACAGGAGGCCACTATTTTGGACTAGGCTCCTGGACTGTGCTCCAACAGACCAGGCTAAAAATCAAGATAGAGTCATGCATGCTAAAGTTGTACATGATCAAACCAAAACCAAGTTGTTATCTGATCTTGTAAGAAATCAAGAGAGAAGGATAACAGCCAAATTTTCAAATAAACTAATTTCTTTCTGTCTGTCTGTCTTTTTAGGAGGGGGGTGTGGAGTATTTTTTGAGACAGTCTTGCTGTGTAGCCCAGGCTGGCCTTGAACTGGCATCAATCCTGGCTCAGCCTCCCAAGTGCTGAGATTACAAACACTTACCACCTCCCCCACCCAGACTAACTCCCATTGTCAAGATAATGAGGTTCAGTCTGCTTTAATCCTTACACATAAACAAAAAGGTAATTTGAAGTGGACTGATATTCTTCAGTTATTTTTCTATTGTTCTGCCTCCCTTTCTCACTTCACAAGGAAAATAACTTCAAAATGACCAATCCCTTTCTTGTTCTTAGTTACTGCTTTCTTCACCTGCAACCGAATCACTGTGGTGTCCCATCCCATCAGATCTCCGAAGCCAAGCGGGGTCGGGCCTAGTTAGTACTTGTGTAGGAGACCTCCTGGGAACATCAGATGCTGCAGGCTTGGGAGACTGACCGGCAACCCACTCCCAAATAACAATCAGTCATTGAAAACCCTATGAATAGCAGAGAAGCACTAACAATACTGTTTCTCCTGTAGTACATAGGGTCACTACAAGTTGGATACTTGACTCTCCGACACCTAACAACTGCTTTCTTCAGTCTTTAAATCAATCTCCTCTGCTAGCTCATCAGAACACATTTTATAGGATGAAGGGCTGACTAGCTTAGAATCAAAAATGAGTTATGATCTTTAAACTGCAGTTATTTTGTTCTTTGACAGTATTAACCATCACCAGTCATCTTAAATTTGAAGACATAGAGGGGTAGACAGGGCCAGCCCCTGCTTGCTTTTGTTAGGGAAAAATCTTCAAACATCTGGGTTACATGGGAGACCAAAATTTCCAACAAGTGGCTTGGCAGGGCCAGAATTGATCCTTAATGTAGATGCTGGAAATGTAGGACCCGTATTCTGCGACTACTGCCCTGCTGTGAAAAGTCATTCAGTTCTCCAGCCACACTGATAAGAGCAGGCCAAGCCCCAACAATAAAATGCATTTTGTATTAAATGCCCCACAAGATTAATTAGTAAAGATTTTAACTCTTTAAGGGCCTTTCCTTACATAAACTACCTAGCAAAGGTAACTAAAAATGCCTGAAAAAGCAACACATTGTTGAATAACTGAGTGAATAAGCTTAGGAAAAGTTTGACTTCTACAGCTAATTATAGAATCATAGAACTGAACTGGCTGCTAATCTAACGCTTCCTGTGATATTTGTATTGGGGATGAGAACAACCTCCTCAATTAACACTGCAAGAGACTGTAATACTCTACCCCCAAAATATGCCAGCCTGACATTCTGATTACTTTGAGCTTAAAAAACTGAAAACCAACACAGGAAAACTTGACTAACCCCGGGACTCTCTAAAATAAAGTACAAGACTCCGGTTTTCTAAAGAGAAATTTACATCTATAAAGGGAGCTTTCATTAGTAAGAGTGTGGCAGAATAGAAACAGAGGGAAAATTGAGGGGACATGAGAAGGAAAGAGCTTTCATCCTGGGATCTGGTTTGAGGTTTGAGTTTCACAAGCTGAGAATCACGGACTTGAACACAACTCCTAAGAAAACTATGACGACTGCCTGCATAGAAACATTATTTTTGGAGTTATTTCAAAGGAGAATGTTAAAATAGCTATGCTTAGGGTTGTAATATATGTCACCTTTGAATTTAACTTACTTTCTCTTATATAATCCTGTACTTCTTTGAGAATCTCACAAACAGGATTATGAGCCACGTTTAGTCAACATATACCTAGAAACTAGAAACTTCCTTGTGACTCTTTTCTTATCTACAAACCTCTACAATGCAACTTCTGGACCACCCTATAATCTCATTTTGCTAAAGAGAAGTCTCTCCCTCTCTCATGTGGTACTAGGGAGATTGAACCCAGAGCCTCGCACATGCTTTGCAAGCACACAACCAATGAGCTGAACTAACCCCAGCCCAGGCCATTTTTTAAATTTTTATTTTGAGACAGGGTCTCGCTAAATTATGCAGGTTGCCTCTGGCCTTGAACTTGCGATCCACCTGCCTCTGCCTCTGAGTAGCTGGGATTACAGGCATGTTCCATCTCACCCTGTTCCTAATAAACTTTCTAACTTTGTTTCATTCCTTGACTACTCCTAAAAATTCATTTTTTGCAATGGAACCAAACATCCAGTATCACCTGAGTAGCATCCCCAGAAGAGGAACTCTCCTCAGGGCAAGTGGCAACGCTTAACTGCATCTCTCTCACCACCGCTGACAACAGTATTACTAGTTATAAGAGAACTGCTGGGAGTTAACTATTATTAAATATGCAATATTATTGAATATACCATGGACTGTCCAAAAAACCAACCGATCGGTCCTAGAAGTGCAGCCAGAGTGCTCCTTGGAAGCAAGGATGGCTAGACTGTGTCTTACCTATTTTGGATATGTAGTCAGGAGAGACCATTCCCTGGAAAAGTACATCATGTTTGGGAGAGTGGCAAGTCAACAAAAAAAAAAAAAAAAAGGGAAAACTCTCCATCAGATGGACTGACACAATGTCTGCAACAATGAGCTTAAACATAAATAAGATCGTGTGCCTGGCACAGAATCAGGGAGTGTTTCCTTCTGCTGTACATAGGGTCGCTGTGAGTCGGACCCAACTAGACAGCATCTAACAATAACAGCAGCAACAACAACAACTACTACTATTACCAAAGGGACTTATTTACATAACAATGCAGTCTTTATACCCTATACTATTTCTCACTTCACCCTCCCATAATCAGTCTCCTCCATCCTATTTCCAAGTCCCTATTCCCAAACTCGAGTCTCATATTTTCGTGTCAGTCCTGTGCGTGGATTCATAACTAAAATGGTTTTTCTGTTGATCTGTCTTCTGTCCTGTTACAGGAGCAGAGGCGAACCACTTTCCCTCCCCTACACCGGGGCCCCCCGCACACCCCGCTAGAACGGGGGCCCCCTGGAACAGGGTATAACTGACGCCTCCGGCCGGATGTTCTGGACGTTGAGCCGCAGCTGGCCTCTGTCCTGCACCGTGGGTGCTGGCCAGACTCCCAGGGCTGCAGGGAACGAGTCACTGTCCCGCCTCACGCCCAGCTCCTGAGCTGATCCCTCGCCCCTTTCTGCGTTCTCCACCTCACCGCACGCACCTTCACGCCCCGGCTCTCCTGTCCCTTTAACCACAGAGGACCAAGAGTTGGGCTTCTCCCACGCGGAGTGGTCCCATCAACTGAAACGCGAACCCCCGGGTCGTATTTATTCAGTCCACGACCGCCGACCAAGCGCCGAATGCTCTTGGTTCCTCCCGGCCGCCGCGGAGGCCACCGCCACGGTCGCTGCGGCAGGGACAGCCGCGAAGCCACGCTCCTGGGCGAGCTGAGCTCCCCACGTGCGTCCCCAGGCCCACGCCTCGGTCGCGCAGAGGTCGAGCTCCTCGGGAGCGGGGTCGCCACCTCCCGCTCTCTACAAGAGGGACCTGCGGCCTGGCCCGCCACGCCAGACCTCAGACGCGCGCACCGGCTGCGGCCGGGCCCAGAGGGCGAGGGCCGACCCCGCGCATTAGCTGCCCCGAGCCCGGCCCAGCGCCCCGCGTCCCCCACCCCCGCGACCGGCTGCCCCGAGCCCGGAGGGACTCACAAGGACTCGAGGTGCTTGAGCTGCTGCAGCTGCTGCGCGTCACGCCGCCGCCGCTTCTGCTCCCGGCGCCGCTGCAGCTCCAGCTCGGGCAGCTCCCGCGGCCGCCGCGCGCCCCGCTCTTTCTCGTCGTCTTGTCCAGGCCTGGACGACATTGCGGCCCTCGCGGCGGGATCCAAGTGGACGCCAGCCAAGTCGGCACTTCTTCCGAGAGGCGCCCGCCAGCCCGCAGGGCCGTTTCCCGCAGACCCGCGAACTAGCTGGGCCGGGGCCGGTGTCCCAGCGGAGGCCAACTGGCCCCCGCCTTCCTGCAGCGGGTCCCCCAGTTCTGTGCCTCAACCCAGTTTCCCCGCAGCCCGGCCCTCGTGAGCCCCCCAGCGGCGGGCGAGTGCACTTGGCGACGTCCAGGAATAAACAAGGGGCGGGGTCTGGGGGCGGAGCTTGAGGAAGCTTCCTGGTGCGCCGGCGCACCTGCAGGCCACACCCACCTCAGGGATCCAGCTTTTCCTTTCCAAGGCCCCATCATTGCACAAATCTAGTATGTTCCTCTAGAGATTGAACAGGAGCTGCTCTTTACATGCTAGTAGGAGTCATCCATTTTTAAGAGAAAACAAGTCCCTGTATAAATTCTCCAACTTTCCATCTCATGTAATTCATGATTAAAACAAATCTTGGGCTAGGAAGGCTGTTGTTATTGGGTGCCATCGAGTCAGTATCCGACTCATAGTGACTCTCATAGGGTTTATCAATGGCTGACTGTTTGGGGATTGCCTTGGGAGTGGATTGCCAGGCTCTTCTCCCATTTTTGCGGTGCTGGGAATTGAACTCGGGATCTCAGAGACTGCAGTGCAGCGCTCTACCAACTGAACTAAATCCCAGTTGGCTAGGAAGGCTAAAGTAGGATAATCCAGAGTTGGAGGCCAGCCTGGGCTACACAATGAGAACCTGTCTGGGGAAACAAATACATAAAAGGCTAGGCGCGGCGGCATACACCTGTAAATTCCAGCAACTGTGGCAGCTGAGACAAGAGGATCAATAATTCAAGGTCAGAAGCAGCCTGCACAAATTGGCAAGACAGTGTCAATAAATACATAATACATACATACATAATATATACATACATACATAAATGGGCTAGGGGTTTGACTCGGTGGGGAGCGCTTGCTAGCATGCGTAAGGCCTTGGATTCAACCCTCAATACTGCAAAAATAGGAAAAACTGTATATATATATATAAAACACAGAGTTATAACACACACACACACACACACACACACACACACATACACACGATTTTCAATGGCTAATTCTTTCAAGAGTGGGCTGCTAGGCCCTACTCCCTAGTCTGTCTTAGTCTGGAAGCTCAGCTGAAACCTGTCCATCATTGGTGACCCTGCTGATATCTGTAATACTGGTACCATAGCTTTCAGCATCACAGCAACATGCAAGCCCCCATAGAAGTGCAACCAGAATGCTCCTTGGAAGCAAGGATGGCTAGACTGTATCTTACCTATTTTGAACATGCAGTCACATGTAGTCAGGAGAAACCAATCCCTGGAGAACGACATTTTGTTTGGGAGAGTGGCAAGTCAATGAAAAAACGGAAGACCCTCAACTAGATGGACTGACAGTGTCTGCAACAATGAGCCTAAACATAAAAAAGATTATGTGCCTAGCACAGAATCAAGGAGTGTTTGGCTCTGTTGTACATAGAGTAGCTATCCATCAGACCTGACTGGACAGCACCTGACAACAACAACACATATACATGGATCACACATTGCATAGGAAAATCTGAGTGCTGTAAATTAGGTAACCTTTTAATAAGAATTGATTTGTTCTTTCTTTCTTTGTAGCATTTGGGGGTAGAACCCAGGTCTTCACACATGCGTTGCAAGTGTTCTACCACTGGGCTGCACCCACAGCCCATTTTTAATCTTTTTATTTTGAGATAGGGTATTACTAATTTATGCAGGCTGCCTCTAGCTCCAATTTGTAATCCTATAGCCTCAGCCTCTCCAGTCACTGGGATTAGAGGCATGTGCCACTGTGTCTTGCTTTTAGTTTGTATTTATTTTTCTCCTGTCTGGATATCAAATCCTGGGCTTCACACATGCAAAGCTGTTGCACAAATTATTTTTCCTGAGGAGACAAAAAGAGACTATCTGAATTATAGTTTTGCTTATTTCATTGCCGACTGCATTGCCGACTGAGGTCATCCCAGCTGTTTGGTATCAAGATGGCACTCCTAATGCCCAACTCTGAAGAACCAGCTACACTATACTCCAGCCCTTCCTCCAACTCTTACATTCTTTTTGCCATCTCTTCTGCCAAGTTTCCTGAGCCTTGGAGGAGGTGTCATATAGTAAAACCAAACAGCAGTAGCTAGACCTATGGAGATCAAAATGGGGGTAATACCATTCCCTCTTGGAAGACAAGAGAGTGGAAGAAGGATCAAAGACCCTCAGGAGCCCTGCCCCCCCCCAACAAGACCCTCCTCTGAGGTCCTCAACACCACGCCTCCTTCCGCAGGTGCCAGTGATGCTAAGTTATAGGAGAGGTAAACAAATGGCTAGAGGTGGTACTTGTAGGTGGTACAGCTTCCCATGGGACTCCTTGGTGGAATACCTTCAGAGGGATTCTTCCCATTGGTGGAGCCATATGTAAATGCTGCCTGTGAGTCACCTACGACCCTGTAAACAAGTCAGTACATTCTTAGTTCACCGAATTTGACTTAATGTGATCATTCCTTTGGTCTGTCTGTGCTCTCTATGTTCCGAGGGTAAATGGATGTTCTCTTTATGTCTCTGTATTAGTCAGCTATAATCACTGTAGCAGAAAAACCAGCCCAAACAAATTTATGGAAGAAGAGGTTTATTGGGAGCTCACTGTTAGAGAATCAGTCCATAATTGTGAATGGGCCTACTGTAGAAAGCCTCATGGCATGGCAGACCAGGAACAGAGAGAGACCAGGGCTGGAGGTCTGGGATAAAAACTTCCAAAGGTCCACCCCCAGGGAGCTACTTCCACCAAGCTGGACCCACCACCTAAATTTCCACAACCTCCCAGGACAGCACCATCAGCTGGGGACCCAACATTAAAGCACAAGACCTTCACTCTGTTATCTTTTTCATCATTCATAATGTTTATCTTCTTCAGATTCATGGTAATTGAAGCTGAGCATGGTGGCGCACACCTCTAATCCAAGCACTCAGGAGGCTGAGGTGACAGGAGTCACGAGTTTGATGCCAGCCTGGGCTACATAGTCTCAAAAACAAAAACAAAACATCTACCAGTAATCTACCTATAATAAGACTAGTGATAATTGTTTTGCTTTATTTTTAGCCTGAAAGGTTTTTTTGGCTGGCTATGTCGAATCCACTCCAGGACATATATCCTTTTAGTTTGTTCTTAGTCATTGTCTTTGATACCATCTATAGCCGCTCAAGTTCCAGGTGACACTCACAGTTTTTTTTTGTTGTTGTTGTTTTGTTTTGCTTTGGTTTGGTTTTCATTTGTTCGAGGTATCATCTCCTTATGAAGCCCTGAATTCATGATCCTCCTGCTACTGCCTCCAGAGTGCTGGGATTACATAAATGTACCACCACGCCCAGCTGTACTAAGTTTTTAAATAGGTAAGGTGAAGCTGCTAGCTTTGTGCTTTCCCAAGAGATTTCATATGAAATCTAAAATGAGTTTTCCTGTTTCTGCAAAAAATATCATTGGGATTTCAATGGGAATTGCATTGAATCTGTAGATCATTTTAAGTATTTACATCTTAACAATATTAAGCCCTGCACCCATGAGCATGAAACATTTCCATTTATGTCTTCAATTTCAGTTTGAACTTGCATATGAACAGTTGATGGTGTGATCCACAGTCAGTACCTGGTCTTGTTCTGGCTTCATATTTTATAGTTTCATTGTATAAATCCTCTGTCTCCTTGGTTTAGTTTATTCCTAAGTATTTTATTATTTTTGATGCTATTATAATTGTAATGTATAGTACCCTCACTTGCCTATCAGTTTGCTGTAGTGTGGGGATTTGTGTGTTGCTGTGATGCTGAAAGCTATGCCACAGGGATTATAGATATAAGCAAGGCTACCCATGGTGGACAGGTTTCAGTTGAGCTTCCAGACTAAGACAAACTAGGGATAAGGACATGGCAACCCACTCCCAAAGCAATTAGCCATTGAAAACACTATGAATTGCAGAGAAACACCATCAGATACAGTACCAGAAAATTAGTCGTCCCCCCCCCCGCCCCCCCGACACCACGTTGGAAGACATTCAGAATGACTGAGGGAGAGTTGCCTTCTGAAGATGGAATTGACCTTAATGATGGGAATGGAGTAAAGCCCCAGGGACCTCCATTTGTGATCTGGCATGAGTCAAAATGAGAAGGAACAAGTGTAAACATCCATTAATTATTGGAACATGGAATGTATGTAGCATGAATCTAGGAAAATTAGAAATCATCAAAAGGGAAATAAATTGCATAAACATCAATATTCTAGGCATCAGTGAGCTAAAATGGACTGACATGGGCCATTTTGAATCAGATATTCATATGGTCTACTATGCAGAGAATATCAACTTAAAGAGAAATGGGGTTGCATTCATCATCAAAAAAGACATCTCAAGATCTGTCCTGAAATACAACTGTCATTGATAGAATAACATCCATACGCCTACAAAGAAGTCCAGTTAATATGACTATTATTCAAATTTACTCACCCAACAATAAGGCAACAAATGAAGATAGGGAAGATTTTTACTCGCTCCTATAATCTGAAAGATCGAACATGCAATCAGGATGCACTAATAATTGTTGGTGACTGGAATGCAAAAGTTGGAAATAAAGAAGGCTCAGTAGTCCTAACATATGGCCCTTGTGACAGAGAATATGCTGGAGACCGCATAACAGAATTTTGTCAGACCAACGACCTTTTCATTGCAAATACATTGATTTTCACCAACATAAACAGTGACTATACACATGAAATTCATGAGATAGAACATAGAGGAACAAAATTGACTACATTTGTAGAAAGAGACAATGGAAAACTTCAAAATCAAAAGCCAGAACAAGACCAGGTACTGACTGTGGATCACACCATCAACTGTTCATATGCAAGTTCAAACTGAAATTGAAGAAAATTAGAAGAAGTGTACAAGAGCCAAGGTATTACCCTGAGTTTATCTCACTTGAGTTCAGAGACTATCTCAAGAACAGATTTGATGTATTAAACACTAATAATTGAAGACCAGATGAATTCTGGCATGACATCAACTACATCATTCATGAGCAAGCAAAAGATTATTTAAAAGACAGGAAGAAAAGACCAAATTACATGTCAAAAGAGACTCTGAAACTTTCTCTTGAATGTTGAACAGCTAAAGTAAAAGGAAGATATGACAAAGTTTAAAAACTCAACAGAATATGTCAATGGGCAGCTGGAGAAGACAAAATCAAATATTATGATGACATGTGTAATGAGCTGGAGATAGAAATCCAAAAGGGAAGAACCTGCTCTGTTTTTCTTAAGCTTAAAGAATTGAAGAAAAAGTCCAAGCCTTGACTGGCAATAGTGAAGGATTCTACAGGGAAAATATTAAATGATGCAGGAAACATCAAAAGAAGATGGAAGGAATAGGCAGAGTCATTATACCAAAAGAATTGGTGGATGAACAACCATTTCAAGAGGTTGCATATGATCAGGAACCAGTGGTCCTGAAGAAAGAAGTGGAATCTGCTTTGAAGGAACTGGTGAAATACAAGGCTCCAGGAATTGATGAAATAACAGATGCAGCACTGGAGGTGCTCACTTGTATGTCAATAGATTTGGAAAACAGCTACCTGGCCAACTGACTGCAAGAGGTCCATACTTGTGCCTATTCCCAAAAGAGGGGATCCAATAGAATGCAGAAATTATCAAAAAATGTCATTAATATTTCACACAAGTAAAATTTTGCTAAAGATCATTCAAAAGGAACTGCATCAGTGTATTAACAGGGAACTGCTGGAAAAATCAAGCTGGATTCAGAAGAGGGCATAGAACCAGGGACATTATTGCTGATGTCATATGAATATGAGCTGAAAGCAGAGAATACCAAAAAGATGTCTATATTTTATTGAGTATGCAAAGGCATTTGGCCATGTGGATCACATAAATTATGGATAACATTGTGAAGAATTGGAATACCAGAGCATTTAATTGTACTCATGAGGAATCTGCACATGAACCAGGAGGCAGTCATTCAAACAGAACAAGGACAAACTGCCTAGTTTACAGTAAGGAAAGGTGTGGGTCAGGGCTGTATCCCTTTCACCATATCTCTTCAATCTCTATGCTGAACAAATAATCCTAGAAGCTGAACTTTATGAAGAAGAATACAACATCATGATTGGATGAAGAATCATTAACAACCTATGTTATGCATATGACACAATCTGCTTGCCAAAAGTGAAGAGGATTTGAAACATTTACTGATGAAGATGAAAGAACACAGTCTTCAGTATGGATTACACCTCAACATCAACAAAGCAAAAATCCTTACAACTGGGTCAGTATGCAACTTCACAATAAATGGAGAAAAGATTGAGGTTGTCCAAGATTTTACTTTACTTGGTTCTATAATCAACACCCATGGAAGCAGCAGTCAAGAAATCAAAAGACACATTACATTGGGAAAAGCTGTTGTAAAAGCCCTCTTTAAAGTGTTGAAAAATAAAGATGTCACATTAAAGATAAAGATGCACCTGACTCATGCCATGGTATTTTCACTTGCATAATATGCTTGTGAAAGTGGGACATTGAATAAGGGAGATAGGAGAAGAATTGATGTTTTTGAGTTGTGGTACTAGAGATGAATATTGAATATACTATGGACTGCCAAAAGAACCAACAGGTCTGTCTGAGAAGAAATGCAACTATAGTGCTCCTTTGAAGCAAGGATGGCTAGACTGTGTCTTACCTATTTTGGACATGTTGTCAGGAGGGACCAATCCCTGGAGAAGTGTGGGGCGTCACCCTGGACTCTCTCCGGCCGTGAGCAAGGACCAGCAGCCAAAGACCCGTCTTCTGGTGATGGGGAGCTGGGCACCCAGGAGCTGCGCTGCCCGGAAAGGAGGCTTATGCCTACGGCTGCTCTGAGAAGCCTTGAAAAAGGCAGGCTCAGAGGCTTCTGCCCATAGCGGCTCCTTGCTTCTTTTCTTCCCAATGAAGGTGCCAAGTGCTTTGCTCCAACAGCTCTTTATTTCTTCCTTGTCAGTCCTGGTCGATGGAATGGACCCAGACTGTTCCGTGTATCGCCCTTATATACTCTTCTGGGGCTTGCTGGGGACCAATCAGAGGCAATTACCTCTTACAAGTTTCAGCCAATCAGAGGGGATATTCAAATTTGGTTTTGTAGAAGTAGCCAATCAGGGGTGGTTCCAGAACAGTCCACTCAGGAGCCATTCTGGGGTTTGGAAACAGCCAATCAGTGTCGAGAGGCCGGAGGCAAGGGAATAGATGCCAGAGCCATCTTGGGGAGCTCGAGGACACTGAGTTCTAGGATGTAAGGCAAAGGTGACTGCCTGG
Source organism: Pedetes capensis (assembly GCA_007922755.1). NCBI lineage: Eukaryota > Metazoa > Chordata > Mammalia > Rodentia > Pedetidae > Pedetes > Pedetes capensis. The sequence continues at coordinate 21,545 of VMDO01008987.1, forward strand.
GGAACAAGCCTTAGTCCTCCAAGGGAGCCTAGATAGGTCCTGGGGTGAACTGCCTCTCTAGGCAGTGCCCTACAGAGGACATCGTGTTTGGGACAGTGGCAAGTCAATGAAAAAAGGAAGACTCTCAACTATATGGATTGACACAGTGTCTGCAACAATGGGCTTAAACATAAAAAAGATCATGTGCCTGGCACAGTGTCAGAGAGTGTTTCATTCTGTGGTACATAGGGTCACTTTAAGTCAGATCCATTTCCAGAGCACCTAACAACAAAAATATGCAATATATTTAAATTTCTCTTTTTCAGATTGTTCATTGTTAGAGAATGATATTCTTTTTTCTTTTTTCTTTTTTTTTTTTTTTTCAGCACTTGGGAGCTGAACCCAGGATATTGCACATACTTTGCAATTGCTCTGCCACTGAGCTGTACCCCCAACCCCTTTTCTATTTTATAAATTAAGACAGGGTCTCACTAAGTTACACAGGCTGCCTCTGGCCTCAAACATGCAATCCTTCTCCCTCTGCCAACCAAGTCATAAGGATTATAGGCGTGCACCATGTTGCCTGGCTTAGAGTGTAGGGTACTGCCTAAAGAGGCAGTTTGCCCTGGAGCCTCTCTGGGCCCACTTGGAGGTCTGAAGCTTGTTCCCCAGGTAGTAATCTTTGCCCTACATCTGGGAACTCCTGGGCATTGTACTCCCAAAGATGGCGCTGGTGTCCAACTCCTCTCTTCAGACCCCTCAACACCTGATTGGCTGTTTCCAAATCACTAAACGGCTCCTGATTGGACCGTCCAGGAACCATTCCCAATTGGCTGTTTTTACAAACCCAAATTTACATATCTCCCCTGATTGGCCAAGGCCCTCTGGAGTGGCAGTCTCTGATTGTTCTCTGGCTAGCCTCTGAAAGGGATATAAGTGTGGTGCAGTCAGGGTCCATTCCACTGACCGGACAGACAAAGCAATAAAGAGCTGTGTTGAGCTGAGCACTTGGAGTTGGCATCTTCACTGGAAGAAAGAAGCAAGGAGCCACAGTAGGCATAAACCTCCAAGCTGTCCCCAGGGACTGGCGGAGTACCCATGGGCATAAGCCTCCTTCCAGGTGACACGGTTCTCCAGCGCTCAGCTCCCTCTCACCAGACTGTGGGTCTTCAGTGGCTGTTTCCCACTCATGGCTATAGTGAGTCCAGTGGCAGGGCAATGCCCCACATTAGAGTATGGTTTTTATATATTGACTTTTGTACCCTGCAATTTTGCCATTTCACTAATTACTTCTAACAGGTTTTTCTTTGTGTGCACTCTAGGGTTCTGTAAGTATTTTCTAATTTCCTTTTTTGATTTCTTTTTTGATCCATTGGTGGTTCAAAAGTATGAGATAGCTAGGTGCCAAGGCACATGCCTGTGATCCCAGCTATTCAGGAGCCAAGATAGGAGGGTTAAAAGTCTGAAGCAGGGGCACCCTGCATGAATTAATGAGACCCTGTCTTAAAATAAAAGATTAAAAAGAGCTGGAAGTGAAGTGTAGTCATAGAGCACTTGCCTAGCATGCATGAGGCCCTGGGCTCAACTCCCCAGTATTGAAAATAAAATAAAATAAAATAAAATAAAATAAAATGCAAGGGACATAGCTCAGTGATAGATCACACATGTACAAGGCCCTGGATTAAATCTCCAGCACCACAAATTTCAACAAGTTTATACACTTTTAAGTTTTTCTTGTGTTATCAAGTTTTAATTTCATCCCGTTTGGTAGAAGATATTTTGTATAACATCTTCTTAAGTGTATTGAGCTTTAATGTTTGGCCTAATACATGGTGTGTGCTGGAAAATGTCCCATGTGCATTTGAGAAGAATGTGTATTTCATTGTTAATGGATAGTGTTCTCTGTGTGTCACTAGAATTAGTTGGCTTATGTGTTGTTTACATCCTTTATCTCCTTCCTTATCTTCTGCTTAATTCTCTACCCATTGTTGAGAGTAGGATATCCAAGTATCCAACCATTTTTGTTGTTTTGTTTATTAGATGCCCATTGAGTTGGGTCCTACTCTTAGCCATCCTATGTACAATACAACAAAACACTACCTGACACTGTGCCATGCACACAATCTCTTTATGTTTAAGCCTATTGTTGCAGTCACTATGTTTCTTCTTATTTTGAATTGTGCCACATCAGTAAGTGAAGGTCCCAGGGACTTTACTCCATTCTCACTTTAAGGTGGACTCTACTTTGAGAAGGCAACTCTTCCCCAGTTGTCTCTTGAATGCTTTCCAGCCTGGGGGCTCATTCTCTGGCACTATATTTGAGTGTTTCTGTGCTGTTCATAGGATTCTACCATTTTGGTGGAATTCTCTATTTCTACCTCCCTATCAGGTTTTGCTCCATATAATTTAATGGTCTGACATTAGGTGCATAAATGTTAAAAGTTTTTATGTCTTTTTGCTGTATTGAAGCTTTTATTAATATATAATATCTTTCTTGTCTCTTGTAACTCTTTTGATTTAAAGTCTATTTGGGGTGGCATGGTGGTGCTCACCTATTATCCCACCACTCAGGAGACTGAGGCAAGAGGATTTTCTTGAGTTTGAGGCTGCCCTGGTTCACAGCAAATTCCAGGCCAGCCTGGGCTACATAGTGAGACTGTCTCAAAAAACAAAAGAAAACAAAAGTCTGTTTTATCTGATACTAATATATCTACTCTTATTCTCTTTTTGGTTGCTTTTTCTCCTCCCTCCCTTCCTTCTTTTCTTTTCTCTTTTCTTTTTTTCTTCCTTCCTTCCTTTCTTTTTCCTCCTTTCTCCCCCCTGCCCCTCTGTTTCACTGTGTAGCCCAGGCTGGCTTCCAACTCTGATTCTTTTGCCTCTGCCACCCAAATGCTGGGATTACAGGTGTGTGCCACTGTGCCTGGCTCCCAATTATGTAATTCCCAATATGTAATTCTGGGATTACATATATGTGCCACCACACCTGGCTCTTGTGGTCACTGTTTTTTCCCTTGAGACAAGGTCTCATTGTATAGCTCAGGCTGGCCTTGAACTCCCAATCTGCCTGCCTTTGTCCCCTTAATGCTGGGATTACAGGTGCCACCAAACCTCTCTTAAAGTAGTTACTGATAAGCAGGGACTTATATCATTTTCCTATTTGTTTTCTATATATCTCATAGACTTTTTCTTTCTTGTTTCCTGTATTGCTGTCTTCTTTTGTGTTTGGTCCCTTTTTTATAGTGAAATGTAAATTCCTTTCCCATTTCCTCTCATGTATATTCTGTAGCTATTTTCTTTGTGATTACCATGGGGATTACATTTAACATTCTAAAGTTATATCAGTTCAACTTGAATTTATACCAGTATAACTCCAATAACATACCAAAACTGTTCCTTTAATATTTCCCGTTGTTGATGTCACAAAGTACCACTTTTATAATACCATGTGCCCCAAACCATAAACTAATAATTCTTTGAAATACACTAGCCTTTTAAATAATACAGAAAAGAAAATGTGGTCAGGTGAGGTGGCACATGCCTGTAATTCTAGTGACTCAGGAAGAGGCTAAGACAGGAGGATCAAAAGTTCGAGTCCAGAGTCAGCCTGCACAATTTAGCAAGACTCTGTCTCAAAAAGCGAAAAGTGGCTGAAGATGCAACTCAGTGGTAGAGCACATCCCTAGCACATAGGAGGCCCTGGGTTCAACCCCCAGTACTGAAAGAAAAGAAAAAAACCAAGTGTGGATTTACAAGCCAAAATTATGACAGTACTAGCTTACAACTTTGAAGACATGGTTTTGATGGTAAATTATGGTTCACTTTGGCCAGTAGCAGCTCGGTAGTGACTACCCATCCCCTACTACAAGCCTTGTGGCAGAGTCTTCTGCAGGTGTTTGGGGAGCAGTTTGATTGCAGCTTGCAAGACACCCTGGACAGTAATGAACCTATCCTCCAAAGGTGGGGATTCTGTGCTTGGATTGACCCCTTCTGCATTGGATCACTGAGGTACAAAGAGACCTGAGCCCACTGTTGTTGCACCTACTCCCATTATTGCTGGCCTTTCTCCCTAAAACTGAACAAACTTACAGGGAACTTAAAAGACTGGATCTAGGTGTTGAAGTAATATGTTGCTGTTGTTGTTGTGTGCCGTTGGGTCAGTATCCGAAATATAGAGACCCTATGTACAACAGATAAAACACTATTGTCATACTTCTCTGCTATTCATAGGGTTTTCAATGGCTGATTGTTTTTTGGGAGTGGGTTGCCTGGTCCTTCTCCCACGAAGTAATATAGGGAACATGTTCTCCTTCTCTCTGCTTCACTTTCTATTGCTTTATTCTCATGCAGGTTCTCCCATTGTGGTGGTAAAGATGGATACTAGAAGCCAAAGATGGCTAGAGCATAGCTGCCCTAACTGGAAGAAACGTTCTCACTTCCAATAAGACTCCCATGTATCATTACTCATTGGCTCAGCAAGGGTCACGCAGCTGTGATGGAAGCACTCACTAGTCAGGGAGAAGCAGTGCTTTGCCTGGCTAAGCCTCCATCCTCTACCTACTCTAATCACCAAGGGTGGGATCAGCATTACCCAAGCCACATAGGCATACAATAGGGAGGGAGTAGTCCCCCCCAAAAAATCAAGGTGCTGTTACCAACAGAGAAAGAGGCAAGTTGACGGAGAAGGCAAGAGAGACATGGGATGCTGGATAGGGAAAAATAACAGAAATGCATGTGGTTCAATAGTCTGACAGCCTCACCAAGTACCACTACCTGAGCAGCATTCTAGGCATTTCTCCTTGATGAACAACATGTTAGAGTGTATAAAACAATAGAGATTTTTTTGCTACTTTATGTCTACCTGTTTTTATAATTCTGAGTCCTTTATGTATTTTGACACCAGACTGATAATTTTCCTGATTACTGGTCTAAGGTGATATGCAGAGTAGGGGCTGGGATTTAGCTCAGTTGGTAGAGCACTGCGCTGCAGTCTCTGAGGTCCCAAGTTCAATCCCCAGCACCACAAAAATGGGAGAAGGACCTGGCAATCCACTCCCAAGGCAATCCCGAAACAGTCAGCCATTGAAAACCCTATGAGGGTCGCTATGAGTTGGATACTGACTCGATGGCACCTAACAACAACATAGTCACTCCATGGAAGCATATGGGCCCTACCCACCTCCCTAAAATTGGTTTGATGTCAAGATGAATGATTCCATATTTGCACCAAGTAGGTATAAAGAAATTTGTTATTCATGTAATTGATGCTCTCTGGGAGAGCAGGTCAGATACCTAAGCTGGTCCAAAGGAAAGGTGGTCCTTCAACAAAGGAAAGATGAATCGCCCTGGATTTTATTGTGTTTAAGGGGTGGGACCAGAGTGAATCTTCTTGCACGAGGCTTTGTGTAGTTTGGACTTCTCGTTGGTGCCAAGGGAAGAAGTATATCACCTTTTTAAAAAGAATTTTCAACGTAGCTGGGCGTGGTGGCGCACACCTGTAATCCCAGCGGCTTGGGAGGCGGAGCCCGCAAGTTCGAGACCAGAGGAAGTCTACGTAACTTAGCGAGACCCTGTCTCAGAAAGTAGAGAAAAAAATAAAAGGGCTGGGGGTGTAGCTCAATGGTCCAGCACTTGCAAAGCATGCAGGCGGGAGGCCCCGGGATCAACCCCTAGCACCACAAAAAAAAAAAAAAAAAATTCAACGTGCCCACCTTGAGGCAGACAGGAAAATGGAGGTGGAGCATGAAAGTTGTCAATGGTTGAACATCAAAAATGGAGGCAGCGGGGTGTGGTGGCACGCACCTGTATGCCCAGCTACTTGTGATGGTAAGGTAGGTGGATCGCTTGAGCCTAGAGGTTCGAGACCAGTCAGAGCAACATAGTGAGACATTGTCTCATGAGAGGGAAAGGGGGAAGTGAACGTGAGCAATGTACAATGAAATGCATGTAGGAAAATGTCGTAATGAGACCCATTAAGCTGTACATTCAAAATTACCAATAAAAAAGAAAAAATCAAAATAATAATAGTAACAACAATAAAAACAACAGAGTCAGGGTCTTTATCACACGGGGCCATCTTGAATCCTGTCCAGATTTCTAGAGTTAATACAAATCTGGGCATGGGAGCACACACCTGTAATCCTAACACTCAGGAGTCTGAGGCAGGAGAATTTGAGTTTGAGGTCAGCCTGGGCTACAAAGGGAGACCTATCTAAAAAAATTATAAAGAAAGAAAAAGAAGAGAAGAAAAGAAAAAAGTCTAGCAGTAACATCCCATCCATTAAACAAACAATAATTCTTTCCTTGAGTGGTTGTAATTCTAAAACATTTTTTCCCATCACCTTTTAGTTTATGGCTATAGCATATGGAAAAGTGTGCAGATAAAGGTCATTTCCAGAAAGAGAGAAGTGATTCTTAGCCATCCAGGAATACATATGGAGGTACCCTGCACTTTATACTTAGGCACCAGTAGTAATCCCAGTAGTAATGCACCAAAAATACTATTTACAATTATTTCTAATCATCCACAGTTGGTAATTAGTAGTATCAGAGGTCAAATGGCAAGCAATATTCTTTCCTTCCTGCCTGCTTTCCTCTCTCCTTCCTTCTCCCTCCCTCCCCCATGTCTGTCTGTCTGTCTCTCTCTCTCTCTCTCTCTCTCTCTCTCTTTCTCTCTCTCTCTCATGCAGAGGATTAAACCCAGGGCCTTGTGCATGTCAGGCAAGTGTTCTACCATTGATTCGTGTCCCCAGCCCACAATATACTTTGTTTGAGACTTAGACATAAGGAATATTGAAGGAGGAGGGGGAAACACCAGACCTAATTGGTAATCTGGGGCAAAAATTGCTAATTTCTAACCTAACCCAATTGCCATTTCCCCTTCTCATTTTTGCTGACAGCTCTCTAATTGTCTTCAAGACTCTTAGGTGGTCATCTACTTCAGAGGAAGCCAGTTAGGGACAGGGGGCTCCTTCCATCCTCCCAGGAGGTAAATTTAGACTTGTGTTAAACTAATCACAGTTGTTCTATTCCCCTTCATCTGATTGGTCTAGCAAAGGCCATGTGAGTCAATTTTAGGCAATGACATTTGAGGGAAAGTCTGTTAGGGGAAGGTTTAAGAGAAAAGTTGTCATTGCTCTTAATAAATGATCCTTGGGAAGACAGAATGTATGTTGTTGTTATTGTTAGATGCCATCGAGTCAGGTCCAACTCACAGCGACCCTCATAGGGTTTTCAATGGCTGACTGTTTCGGGATTGCCTTGGGAGTGGATTGCCATGTCCTTCTCCCACTTGTGCAGTGCTGGGAATCAGACCTGGGACCTCAGAGACTCCAGAGCTGTGCTCTACCAACTGAGCTAACATCATCGGCAGCACGTTAGTTTTTGACTTTTTGATGATAGCCATTGTAACTGGGTTGAGATGATACTTCATTGTGATTTTGAGTTTCAGTTCTTTGATTATTTGTGCTGTTGAATATTTTTTCATATACTTTCTGGCCATTTGTATATTCTCTTGAGAAATGTCATTTGGGTCATTTTCCTGTTTATTTTATTTATTTATTTGTGGTGGTGGGAACTGAACCCAAGGCCTCGCACAGTGAGGCAGGTACTCTACCACTGAACGACAACCCTAGGCCCCTTGTCTATTTTTAAATTGGATTTTTTTCTGTTAAATTGTTCAAATTCCTTATGTAGTCTAGAAATCCCTTGCCAAATGAATAGTTTGCAAATATTGTTCTCCCATTCTGGAAGTTGTGTCCTCACTTTGTTGATTTTTTTCCTTCACTGTTCAGAAGCTTTTAGTTTGATGCAATCCCATTTGTCAAATTTTGCATTTGTTGCCTGTGCTTTTGGTTCATAATCAAAAAATCCTCACCTGGACCAATGTCCTGATGTATGTCTCCCATATTTTCTTCTAGTAGTTTCATAGTTTCGGGTCTCACATTTAAGCCTTTGATCTATTTTGAGTTGATTTTGGTATATGATGAGAGATGGGGGTCTAGTTTTCTCTGCAAATGGATGTCCAGTTTTCCTACCACCATTTACTGAAGAGATTTTCTTTTCTTTTTCTTCCTTCGTTCTGTCCTTCCTTCCTTTTTCTTTCTTTCTTTTTTCCTTTCTATACTGGGGACTGAACCCAGGCCCTCACACAAGTGTTCTACCACTGAACCGTGTCCCCAGCCCACTTACTTTGTAAGTGCTCTACCACTAAGCTGCACTCCCAACCCCTTTTTAATTTTTTAAATTGAGACAGAGTCTCGATAAGTTATGCAGGCTGCCTCCACCTCCTGAGTAGCTGGGATACAGGTGTGAGCCACCACGCCTGGCACTTTTTTCTTTTTTCTTTTCTTTTTTTTTTTTTTTTTGACAGAGTATTACTATACTATGTAGCTGAGGCTGGCCTTAAACTTGTGCTCCTCCTGCCACAGCATCCCAAATGCTGGCATTATAGGCATGCACCACTTGCTTAGATGAAGAGACTATCCTTTATCCAATGTATGTTTTTGCTGCCTTTGTTGAAAATCAAAAGGCTGTAAATACATGAATTCATTTCTCTTCTTTCTTCCTTCCTTTCTTCCTCCTTCCTTCCTTCTTTCCTTCCTTTCTTTTTTTTTTTGTGCTGGGATTGAACCCAGTGCCTCACATATGCTAGGTGATTGATGCTGAGAACCTGCTGGTGCCACCACACCTGGCCATAAAGAAAAAGTTTTGCTTTTTCTTGTGTTGGTTAATTCTAAAAGCACAATTTGATATGAAATTGATTTTCAGGACACAGGAAAGGAATGTGGAACTTTTCTTCTTGTTCTCTGTATATTTATCATTTTTTTTTTTTTTTTTGTGGTACTGGGGATTGAACCCAGGGCCTCACACGTGCATGCTCTGCAAGTGCTGGACCACTGAGCTGAACCCTCAGCCCATTTTTTTACTTTTTGTGACAGGGTCTCGCTAAATTACGCAGACTGCCTCTGGTCTCAACTTGTGCCACTGGGATTATAGGAGTGAGCCACCGCTCCCGGCTGTGTATTTATCTCGAAGTTATGAGTTAACGTGAACTTCTCTGATCCCTTTCCTCTCTCCATTCTCTGGTCTGTAACTTAATTTAGGACATGTCAGAATTTTTCTCTTAGCATTAATATAAGCTCTAATAGGAACAAGGGACATTTCTTGAGCACTACCTGTAGTTTCTTGTTAGATCTTTGGAATCTAATAATTAGATCTATAATAATCTTACAATTGCCATGTTTTATTTTGATTTTACAGATGACATTGATACTGTTAATTAACTTGCAGACTACTCAAATATTCTTTGTAATGTGTTAGATGGTAATAGGCAGGAAGAAAGGTAATAGAGGGGCCTGCAGCCAGCTACCACCCAGCCTCGACACTTCGTCCTGGCCACTTGTAATATGAATATCAATGTAAGCTTCCTGTGAGACAAAAGCTTTGGTCTTATGGTTAGTGCTTCCCTGATAGATAATACCCTTACAAAAAGCATAGTTGCTAGGGGGAAACAGAATTAAAAATCACTCCTCACATCTATATTCATCCAGGAAGGATGATAAGACTGTGTGAGACATACACTATTCCCAACAATTGAAAAGGACATTGTTTAGTAAATTCTGCTCCCTTATCAAGACCAGTTGTCGTTGCTGTTGTTAGGTGCTGTCCAGTCGGTGTCCAACTCATAGTGACCCTATGTACAACACATGAAACACTCTTGTGCTTCTCTGCTATTCATAGAGTTTTCAATAGCTGATTGTTTTGGGGGAGTAGATTGCTGGGTCCTTCTCCCAAGCCTACAGCATCTGGTGTTCCCAGGTAGTCTCCCATCCAAGTACTACCCAGGCCCTACCCTGTTTAGCTTCTGAGATCTGGTGGAATTGTTTGCCACAGTGCTATGGCTGCAGGCTATCAAGACCAGTAGCTGCCTGGATTTCTATAACCTTTTGAAATGCTTGCCTCTGAGCCCTGTCTTTTGAAGACACAGAGAATCCACTAACCCCTTTTGGGCACAGGCCCCAGGTGTAAAACATTTTTTTCCTTCCCCTGAAAGCTCAATCCCTATTATATAGATCACAGCTGACCTTAACTCAAGGCAGCAGTAGCAGGGTACTACTGCCCGCCTTCAGTCTAGAAGGTGTACTCTTTATAATCTATATTTTTAATAGACTTAGCCTATTCTCTATACTGGGGCTGGGGTTTAGCTCATTAGGTAGAATGCTGCTCTGCACACTCTGAGCCATGGGTTTGATCCCCAGCACAGCAAATATAGGAGAAGGACCTGGCAGCCCACTTCCAAAACAATCCTGAAACAATCAGCAATTGAAAGGGTCGCCATGAGTCGGACCTGACTCTACGGCACCCACCTAACAACAATAATACTTTATACTATGATTTCTGTGTCTCCTGTAGATTCTTTTATATGGGGAAGCAGACAAACCGAAGCATCTGCTGCCAGGGAGGGGAAGGTAATTGTTGCTGTGGGAGAAGTACCTGCCTGCTGTGGGCCTCTATACCTGGGCTCCAACCAGCACTTGCTTTTCTGGATCTGCTTCCAGCATTTATTTCTCTCTAAATGGCCGCACTTCACTCTGGAAGCATGTACTATCTCTCATCCTTTATCTAATAAAGTCAAAACTCAGTTCCACTTCTCTGTTTTGTCCTGAAATTCTTTCAGATGACAAGGATTCGGCATCTCCCTAGTGGAAGTCTCAAGAAAGGGAACTCCTCAGGGCAGGTGGTAACATTGAGGGTACAGCACCCCTAGACCTGCTGACACAATGGTGTATTGTTCTGGTAATACACTGTTGAGTTCACTTTGCTTACATTTTATTTAATATTTTTGCATCTGTAATAGGTACTTACAAATTTCCTTTACTAAAATGCATTGACTCCTCACTAGGACCCATTAAGTGTCCTGTTCTAAAGGTCTCCAGCCTTTGTCCTAAACCTGCAGCCATTTTGGATCCAAGAAACTTTAATTGATAAACATCTGTTTGATAAGGGACTTCAAATAACCCCTCCAGCAATGACAGCATAACTGAAGTAGGCCCCTAAGAACCACCTCCTCCATTTCCTTTGCTCTGACTCCTTGTTTTTATTGGACCCTCTGTTTCCTGAGATCTAGCTGATTAGATTTAACTTGTTACCAGTGGTGTTTGTCTAAATCATTTTGGTTTCTTGTAAAAGATGTTGTAAATTCTAATATTCCTATAATAAGTAACAGAGCAGTCTCAACCAGATAAAACTGCTGACCACATATGACTATCTCTTTGTTCTTGCCCAGAAAAACCTACAGGCTTCCCCTCTCCTTCTGTAGCAATTAATCACCCTTTCCCACTTCTGTAATCTCCCATGTCTATTTTGTACTGTTTCCGTTCTTTGTTTTCATGCTTTTTACTTTTTTTTTTTTTTTTTTTTTTTTTTACTTTTTGAGACAGGGTCTCACTAAATTACGCAGACTGCCTCTGGTCTCGAACTTGCGATCCTTCTGCCTCCGCCTCTTGAGTCACTGGGATTACAGGGGTGCGCCACCGTGCAGCGGCTGCTGTTTTCACTCTTGTAATCCCACCTCCCTCAGAGACCCCATAAAAAGCCCAAGCTTCCTTTGTTCCGGGCTGAGACTTTGGAGAATATTCCTCTGAGACGACACCAGCATAACAAATCCTGATAAACCTCCGTGGTCTCGACTATATCCTGCAGCATAACAACTTCCTAAAACCATCCTGCAAAACTAGAACTGAGACAATTGTCTACCATATTACGCTTGGATCAGGACTGCTTAATTATGCATACTTCTTGGCCCTGCCCCCAGATCCTCTACTTAAACCTAAAGGTCACGTAAATTCCCTGAAGACAGACTTCGGGTCGCCTGTTCCTTTTCCCAACGTGCACATTGATTAACACTCCTTTCTCTGCTGTTCATCATTACTCATTTATTTAACCAGGGAATTGGGGACGCATGGCCATAATTCTGGGACTTGGGGCTTTGCCCTAAGATCCACTAATACATTAATATTTAAAATTTGATTGGTGCCCAGTTTTTTATTTTGTTCTTTTTCGTCACTATCTTTGCCAGGTTTTGGTATCTGGATTATTTGGTAACTGGTTTCCAAAATGAAGTGAGAAAGCTTTTGTGGTTTATTTTTATTTCAAAGTTTTGATATATTATAACAGCCAATTCTAAGCTGAGGATGCTTTTAACTACTCTAATGAATCCCTTGTTGGCCTGGGATTAGCTCAATCGGTAGGGCCCCCGCTCTGCGCTCTCTGAGGCCCTCGGTTCGAGCCCCAGCACCGCAAAAAGGGGAGAAGGATTTGGCAATCCACTCCCAAAACAATCAGCCATTTGAAACCCAAAATGAGGGTCGCTATGAGTCAGACTCAACTCCACAGCACCTAACAACAATCCCTTGAGCATGAGTCTCTTAGGAAGTCCCACCTACATAGTTACGTGTGTGGGAATTTGTGGTGGTTTGCTAGTAATCACACTGAATTCACTGATGGTTTGGTGCACACTCATCAACTGAAAACATCTGGACAATTTTCAGAGGAGTCGCGAAATACACGGTTCCCCCTTTCTCTAAGTATTAAAAAAAAAAAATCTGAACAATGGTGTCAACCTCTCAACGTGGATTCCCCGTAACTAAGTTAAAACAAACAAACAAAAACGCCTGTTTTGCTCCTTCTCCTGAGCAGCAAGGGGAAATCGAATCCTCAGCCACGGAGAAGTTTCGCGCGGCTCTAAAACCCGAGTCTCCAGGGACTGTTGGACACTCGACGCTCAGCCCGGACAATAAAAACTTTTCTCTCCAAACATCCGCCGGCATCCTGGTGCGCAGGAATTCAGAGGATTGCCGCCCCTCCAGCAGCGTGAAAACGCCGAAGATATGGCACTGCGCAAGGCGCGGCAAGCCCGCCCCGGCGCGCGACTCCTCCCCTCGCGGCTGGGCCGGGGGGGCGGCAACCAGAGAGAGGGGTTGGTTGCTGCGTGGGGGAAGGGCCGGGAGCCCTTTCCACGTTTGCAAACGCCGCCTTGCGCCCAGTCTCGACCCGCGCCACCCCAGCTCCGCGCCGCGCCCACGCTCCTTTCTTCGCCGCCCTGATGGCGTTCGGGGCCTGGGGCTGGCGACCCCTGCCGCCGCCGCTGCTCCTGCTGCTGCTCTGGGTGACTGGGCAGGCGGCGCCCGTGGCGGGCCTGGGCCTAGGCTCTGACACCGAGCTGCAGATCGAGAGGCGCTTCGTGCCCGACGAGTGCCCGCGCACCGTACGCAGCGGCGACTTTGTGCGCTACCACTACGTAGGGACATTTCCCGACGGCCAGAAGTTTGACTCCAGGTACCGCGCGGGCTCTTGGCGCCCGCTCTCCCGCTGCTCTCTCTCCGGACAGGCCTTTCCCTCCCAGCGGACCTCCCCCAGCCCCGCCCCGGGATGCCCCCCCCCCCCGCTCTTCCCCGTCCCTCCTCCTACCCGCAGGCGCCGCTACCCTACCCCTGAGCTGCGAGGTGAGCCTTCCTCCCTTAGGTGCTCTAGTGCGCCCTGGCCCGCCGGCTGAGGACTGGAATCGTGGGTCGGACCTTGCGCAGAGGGGCTGGGACAGATCTCGCTCTCCCTCTCTTCCCAGCTCAGTGACACACACTTTTACACATCCATGTAAATTGGCCACGCAAGGAGACCCCCAAGAGTGGATATTAGTGTCCGCCTGCCAACTCCTTGATTGTCCCGTCCAACTGGTTCCTTGAGTATGGTCCCCTGTGTATCTAGTCAGCCATGCCTTTTACAGATATTGACGCCGATGAAGTGGATAATGCAGCCGCTGGCATTTATTAAACTGTTAACAGTGTGCTGGGCATGGTTCTGTATTACATATGTACGAACTTATTTACATCGTACAGGAATCCTATAAGGTAGGTGCTGTGATTGCCCTCATTTTACCAACGAGGCTGCTGAGGTTGAGAAATTTATAAATGTTGGAGTCAGATTGGAATCCAGGCATTGTACAGACTGTGCGTGTAACCTCCACTCCCCTCCCCTTCCGGCTTTACAAAAACTGTGCTAGCTCCCAATTCCTTCTTTCATCTCTGCCCCAAGATCTCAGCTCCAGTGTGGCCTTGCAGTGAACAGGCCTTTTTCCTTCCCGCTTCAGGCTTTTCTTCTCCCCAAGGCTCTAGTTACAAACCCTGGTCTGCGTCAGCACTTCTCTCAGTGAATCACTGGATTAGGCGGAGAAATATTTGTTGAGCCTCTGCTATGTGCCTGAAGCTATGCTGTTCTTATTCACCAATGGAGTACTGGGTGTCACCCTTGGTTTTTTGATATTCCAATTAGTAATACATAAAAGCTAGTTAGCATTCGCCTGCAGCTGTACCACTGTGGTGTCCAATCCAGTCAGATCTCAGAAACTAAGCAGGGTCGGTCCTGGTTAGTACTTGGGTGGGGGAACGCCTGGGAACACCAGGATACAGACCTGGCAACCCACTCCCAAAAATCAATCTGCCGTTGAAAATGCTATGAACAGCAGAGAAGCACTGACAATAGTGTTTCGCCTGTTGTAGGTAGGGTGGCTATGACTCCACAGCACCTAACAACAATAACAAGTTAGCATTCAGTACTATGTAACACATAGTTGTTGTTAGGTGCCATTGAGTCGTGTCTGACTCACAGCGACCCTCATTCGGTTTTCAATGCTGATTGTTTTGGGATTGCTTTGGGAGTGGATTGCCATGTCCTTCTCCCATTTTCGTGGTGCTGGGAATTGAACATGGGACCTCAGAGACTACAGAGCAGCAGTCTACCAACTAAGCTAAATCCCAGCCGGTGACACATAGTAAGTGCCTGGAAGTGGCCATTATTACCATGTACTTATTTATTTTGTGGGAGAGCTAGGGATTGAACTCAGGACCTCACAGGCTAAGCAAGGACTCTACCACTGAACTGCATCCCTAGACCTAGTCATTCTTACTGTTGTTTCAGTTGCTTTAAAAACAGAATAATGAAACAGCTTCATTAAGCGATAATTCTTATACTATACAATTCACCTATTTAGAATTACGATTTGGTGGGATTTAGTATGTTCGCAGAGTCTTGCAAACATTACAGTTATTTCCAAAACATTTCCATCACTCCAAAAAAAGAAATGGGAGTCAATGCATTAGCAGCTGCTTCCCACCCTCCACTTACCTCCCCTCCATTCCTGGGCAACCATTAATCCACTTTATGTCTCTTTGGATTTTCTTATTCTGGAATTTCATATAAACTGAGTCATAGAATTTGAGGTGATTTGTGTCTGGATTTTTTCATTTAGCATAATGTTTCCAAACTTCATGTATGTTTAGTGTGCATCAGAACTTCATTCCATTTCATATATATATATATATGTATATATATGTATATATATGTGTGTGTATATATATATGTGTGTGTGTGTGTGTGTGTGTGTGTGTATATATATATATATATATATGCATGTATACAATCCGCCATTGAAAACCCTATCAACAGCAGAGAAGCACTGGCAATGGTGTTTTGCCTGTTGTACGCAGGGTCGCTATGAGTTGGATACCAACTCTACGGCACCTAACAACAACAACATGTATACAATATTCTATTGTATGGATATGCCACATTTTTTTCTTTTTTCTTTTTTTAATGGTGCTGGAGATTTAACCAGGGCCTCAGTGCATGCTAAGTAAACACTCTACAAACTGAGCTAAACCCCCAGCCCAATATACCACATTTTATTTATCCATTTGTTAGTGGGATTAGGGGTGCTGTACCCCAATATTTTTACTGCTTTCCCTGAGGAGTTCCTCTTCTTGAGACCTCCACTCAGGGGAGGGGTCCTTGGCTCCACTGCAAAAAAGCATTTTAGGATGAATCAGTAAGACTGTGAAGCAGTTTATAGTTTATTAGCTAAAGGAAAAGAAGAGTACATGCTTCAGAGTGAGTGTGGACACCTAGAGAGAGAGGTTCCCTTAGGCATCTTCACAATGGGTATAAATATGATTTTGGGCTTTTGAAGTTACATTGCTCAATGGGATCCCAGCAGGTCTGGTATAGATTTATAGATTGGAAAAGGATCACTGTTAAAATGCCTCAATTAGGATAGTTGAGGAAATTCCCTAGATCGTTTATTTATAGCCCATAATCTGATTTGCTGAGATTCCTAGAGAATCAGTGGTTCTCTCAGGCAGGCTGTTCTCACAGCAGCTTTTCTTTTTGGTTGTGCTGGAATTCTCTGCGGGTAAGACTCAGACCAGATCCTGGGATGAGCAAAGCCCTTTCCTTCCCATGTCCCTGCAATTTTCCATTTCTTTGTATCCTGCTTCACATTCATCAGTGAACATTTGACTTATTTACACTTTTTAGCCACTATGGATAATGATGTTATGAACACTCATGTTCAAGATTATGGGTGGGCATGTTTTCATTTCTTTTGCATATATACCTAGGGGTAGAATTGCTGGGTCATATGGTATCTGTATTTAACTTTTTGAAGAACTGCCAAACTCTTTTTCCACAATAGCCACACCATTTTATGTTCCATCTAGCAGTGTTCTCAGTGCTTTACATTCTCACCAATACTTGTAATTGTCTGTTTTTTTGATTATAGTCATCCTTGTGGCTATGTAATGGTATCTCTTTGTGGTTTTGATCTGCATTTCCCTAGTTGGCACATGATATTGGCCATCTTCTCACATGTAGCTTGGCCATTTGTATGTCTTCTTTCATTTGTTCCTTTTGTTATAAAATAGGAATGTCTTACTTGAGCTGATGGTAATATTTCCCACTTGTTCACCAGGGATGCCAGCCACAGTGAGGCAGTATAGGACAGTAAAAAGAACACATGGGAGCTGCCATCCATCCCTCAAATACTTATATAGTGTTTACCTTCAAGACAGACTAGTCCTGGGCTAGTATGTCCCCTCCCTGACCCTGCTATTTGTAGCCTTGTCAATTGCAACATGATTAAGTACAGTAAGAATACTAGCACTAGCTCTATCTCTCATATAGTTCATACATAGTTCTTACTCTGTGCCTTCACATATATTAATTCATTTAATCTCGAAAGAATTCATTTCACTTCATAAGACTGTGAGGAAGGTATCTTATTGTAGGTGAAGAAAGTGAAGCTAAGAAGGTTCAAATGACTTGTCCAAAATACCTAACTACTACGTGATTGTTGTTGTTGTTAGGTGACATCAAGTTGGGTCCAACTCATGGCGACTCTATGTACAACAGGATGAAATGCTCCATAACACTGTGTCATGCACACAGTCTTTTTATGGTTGAGTCCATTGTTGCAGCCACTGTATTTCTTTTCTAGTTGTGCCACATCAACAGAAGGAGATTCCCAGTGGCTTTACTCCATTCCTGTCTTTAAGGTCAACTCTGCTTTCAGGAGGCAACTCTTCCCAGTCATCTTTCGAATGCCTTCCAGCCTGGGGGGCTAATTCCCCTCCCCAACTATATTTGACAGTGCTTCTTTGCTATTCATAGGATTTTCAAAGGCTAATTGCTTCATAGTGGGGCTGGCTTCGGGAGTGGGCTGTAGTGTCCTTCTCCCTAGAGTTCTACTAGGTGGCTTGTGGAAATTTTAACCTAGCCAGTTTATAACCATAATGTGTGGTCTGTAATCTACATGTAAATATGGTAGGTGAATGATAAGAAGTTGTGAAAACACACAGAAGGCTTAACTGTATGTTGTGTGTGTGGAATGGGTGAGTGGTCAGGATGGAGTCCTAGTATTGTAGGAATAATGCCTAAAAAAAAGACTAAAATTTACCAGGGAAGAACCATGGGGTAAGGGCCATGCTAGGGGGGAAGAAAGGATGTGGCTAGTAGAGGGAAAAGGTGGCAGTGGGCACAGTGTAGGGGGAAGTGAGGGTTTAATCAGTATGGCTGAGTTGGACTAGGAATAGGATAGTGACAGAGGGGATGAAGGAAGAGGAAAGAGGAAGCCAGGAAGGAAGGTTGAGCTAACTTCTTTTTTTTTTTTTAAATGACTATTTAAAAATTTTAAATTGGCATTTAAGAATTGTGCCTATTTGTGGGACACAATGCAATTGTGATGGACCAGGTTTTGACGGATCTTGCTGCATGGCAGTGGAGATTGGACTTTGTCTAAGGACCATGGAATTAGATTTGGATTTTACAAAAGGTCCCTGGTGCCACTGGGTGGAAAATGGAGTGGAGAGGACAAGACACATAGTAGCTACTTCACTAATATTTGTTTCCTTGTTTTTCTTCCTTTGGGAACTTACACAGTGTTAGGATGTGCCTTTGATGTTTCTTCCCAGAGTGCTTGGGGAAGTAGAAATCTAGGAGTTTGGGGCTTTTTGCCCAGGAGAAAATGTCAGCCATCACCCTGAACAGAGTCACAGACCACAAAGAATCCTTCTTCCCATACAGCGTTTTTTTCCTTCCTCTTCACCTGACACTGGGGGCAGGTGGTGCCTTTTCAGCTTCTGGGAGTTCACAGTTGCCAGGAGGGCCAGACCTTCAGCCCCCGGTCACTGGCTTGGACATGGCTTTGTTTTACTTCACATGCCCCGTGGGCTCATTAATGTGCTTCTGTGGCGACTGCTCCAGCCACAACATTCCTGATTCATCTTTTTAGAAATTCCGTCACATTCCTAGCTGCGAGGGTGAGGGGAACAATTGCTTTGTGGGCTCTGATTTCCTTCTGGGACCAGAGTGTAATATGTTCCTGTTACCATTATGCAGGCAAAATAAATGTCTTGTTGGCTCATTCACAGCCTCTGGGCCTGTCTGTGGATCCTGCAAGGTCCAGGCATTCAACAGATATTATTGTGTACCTGCCATGTACCTTTGTGGGTACCTTTGTGGAATTGTGGAGGCTCTAGCAGAGTAGACCTCAAACTGCATGCATCAGAATCACCTGGATAGTTTCTGATTCAGAGCTCTGGGTTGGGGCCCAGGAATTGGCATTTGTGACAAGTTCTAGCTGATGCTGCTGGTCTGAGGACCATACTTTGAGAACCTGTGCTCTAAAACAGTCATACACTCATCAACGGAGGTCATTCACTCAATCATTTATTCATTCAACAATGAATAAATTGTAGATACTCCTCCAGGTCCTGCGGATATAGCAGTGGATAAACAGCCAGAAAACCCTGCACATGTGGAGCTCACACTCTAGTGGGAGGACAGATGGGCTCTAAGTTATATAAGCAAAATAGAAGGTGGTGAAGGCTATGGAGAAAGAAAAAGCAGTGAGGCTTTGGAGGTGGGGGATGAGGCAGGAGGCTGGAAAGCTGTGATTACATTGGTCATCCAGCTAATAATTGACCACTAGACTCTGGTCTGCCTACAGCCATACCACTGTGGTGTCCGAACCCATCAGATCGTGGAAGCTAAGCAGGGTTGGGCCTGGCTAGTACTTGGACAGGAGACTATCTGGGAACACCAGGTACTGTGGGATTGGGAGAAAGACCTGGCAACCCATTCCCCCAAAACAATCAGCTGTTGAAAACCCTGTGAATAGCAGAGAAGCACTGACAATACTGTTTCACCTGTTGTACATAGGGTTGCTATGAGTTGGACACCAACTCGATGGTACCTGACAGTAACAACAGACTCTGGTCTGGCCTCTTTGCCCTATGCAAGTCAGCTGGTCTGCAGAGAGTGCCATGTGGGTGGCAGACATGGATACCTCTACCCATTCCGAGGAGAAGGGGATTTCCTTTTGCTGAAGGAAGCCAAGGGGAAGGCTTTGGAGAGGAGCTGATGGTTGAGGTAGACCTTGAGCATGGCTGGAATTTCATTCCTTGCAGTGGGGAGGGTGTTTAAGAGAGTAATGGGAGCTAGGCATAGTGGTGCTACTTGTAATCCCAGCACTCCAGAGGCTGAGGCATGAAATTTGAGAGTTCAAGGCCAGCCTGGGCTGCATCATGAGACCCTGTTTGGAAAAAAAGAATAAAAGAGAGACAGTAATGGAGTGGTGGGCCAAGGCCGAGGCGTGAGCAGTGCATGCTCAAGGAACAGCCAAGAAGCCTGGATATTTGGGGCAAGAGACAAGGGATGTCCAACTTGGGAGTCTCTTTAAATGTTCAGAAATATTGGCTTCAGTTTTTAATCATCTGAATGGAATCTGAAATCGTCATTTAGAGCAAGCTGACTTTTCTCCTAGCTGATCTTGGCTTTAGTTCTGTAACCAAACTGAAGGGCATTGTTCTGTCTTCTCTCTGATGGCTGCTTTGCCTTTGTCTCTGGATCTGAGATAAGATAATCTCAGCAAGTAGTGGGACAAGCATATACCAATTTTTGCAAATTAAAACAACCAAAAAATTTAATTAGAAAAATTGTAAGTTAATTTAATAGGCAATACAGGCTGAACGTGTAGCTCAGTGGTAGAGCATGTGTGTGGCATGCACAAGGCCATGGGTTTGATCATCAGGACCAAAACAAATAAGTACGTACCAATATGTATGTAATATATGTGTGTGTGTGAGTGTGTGTGTGTGTGTGTGTGTGTGTGTGTGTGTATAGTTTTAAAAACTGTTTAGATAATTCTAAAGCTTAAAATTATACTTGCCCAGCTTCTTAGAGTAGGGAAGGAGTCAGGGTGGGGGTGTGGCTTTCTGAGTACAGACTGTGAACCTGTGCCCGTTTTTGTGCTCCAGGCTCCCACCCCCTTGCCTGCCCTCACCTTCCACTCCCCAGCTTCTCCAGGCCCCGGAGACCCACTGAATGCATCTTTGGTCGTATGCTCTGTTGCATATGCCTGGATCTGTGTCTTCTCTTTTAGATCCATGTGTTCCTCTATTCGCTTTCCATCTTCCACAATTCTGTTGCCATCCTTGGACTGCATTGGGCTCCTTTCCAGTACTTTAAGTCCTTTCAGGGAAGGAGTGGGTTTGGGGGTAGTTAGGGAGGGATTATGTTCACTTTGCCATTTGTTGTTTTATTTATTTTAATTTCTTGATTTTCTTTTCTTTTCCTTTCTTTTCTTCTTTTCTTTTCTTTTTTTTTGTTTTTTTTGAGACAAGTTCTCATTATGTAGCCCAGGCTGGCCTCAAACTCACAATCCTCCTGCCTCAGCCTCTCAAGTACTGGGATTACAGGTCTGTGGCACCATGGGTAGATTACTATTTGTTCTTTTGATTAAACCTATATTCAGAGCTGGGCAAGGTGGCACATGCCTGTAATCCTAGCAACTTGGAAGGCTGAGGCAGGAGGATCACAAATTCGAGGCCTGAGGCAGCATACATAACTCAGCAAGACCCTGTGTCAAAATAAAAAGTAAAAAAGGAGCTAGGGATGCAGCTTAGTGGTGGAGCATCATTGGTTCAGTCCCCCAGTACCACACACACACACACACACACACACACACACACACACACACACAAATCAAAACAAAAAACAAAAACCCTACATTCAAGGCTGGGAGTACAACTCACTTCTAGTGTGCATGAGAACCTGGGTTCAACATGCCAACGCTAAAGGGGACAGGAAGCGGGGAAGGGAGGGAGAGGGAGAGGAGGCGAGGGGGAGGGATAGAGAGAAAACTCGCTCTAGAGCATGTGAGAGAGCTTTGTGAGGGCACAGCCACCAGGGTAGCTGCTTATTTTAAGTAATACATAGCAAAGTAATGTGTGCTGCTGTGTAGGCAGTTTAGTGAGTTGAAAATGATGGGTTTTAAATGCTGTGGCCTGCCTTACTGGTCATGAGTGGATAATTTTGAAGAGCATTGTTGGAGGGTGCTGCAGACCCCTTCCATTACCCTCTGGGGGCAGGGAAGGAAGCAGTGTCTGGGCCGGGATAGCAAGGTCTGCAGCAGTGAATGAGTCCTGCGAGTTGAATGCACCGCCTGATTTCCATTGGGCTTTCTCTGCCCACTCTCCACCTATTCCACTCACAGTTTGTTCCATGAGAGGTTCACCTTGGCTTTGGTTGGGTTCAGCCTGTGGTCATTAGCAGATCAGAGGAAGGGAGGAAAGTGAGGTGGAGGCATTTACAGTTTTGACTCCTGCCTGTAGGGTCACCATGGGCTGTGTCTCTAAGCCAGAAGTTCTAGCCCCAGTCAGGTAGCCCCTAGCTCCCTTCTCTGTCCCTGGATCCTTCTGGCTCAGATGTGATAAACAGCACCCTCTACCCAGCATTGTTACACTAAACCCTGTACGTACCTATGCACACAGCCCCTTTGCTAGTATTATTATTATAAAAAATTAGTATCTTAACCATTTTTAAGTGCACATTGTGTAACAGATCTCTAGAACTTTTTCATCTTGAAAAATTGGAACTCAGTGAGGCATACTGGGTCATGTCTGTAATCCCAGCATTTAGGATGAGAGGCAGGAGCATTGAAGCAAGTTCAAGTCCAGCCTGGTCTACGTAGTGAGTTCCAGGCTACACAGTGAGACACTATCTTGAAAGAAGAAGAAGAAAAAGAGGAGGAGGAGGAGAAGGAGAAGGAAGAGGTGGTGGTAGCTGCGGCAGGCAATGGTGGTGGCACTGGAACTCCAGATCCATTGAACAATTTCTTCCCATTTACCCTGCCCCTCAGTCCCAAGGAAACCACATTATACTTTGTTTCTATAAGTTTGAGTACTCTAGATGTCTCATATAACTTGTGGAATCTCAGTGTTTGTCTTTTTGTGACTGGCTTATTTTACTTAAGGCAGTTTCCTCAAGGTTATCCATACTATAGCACAGGATAGGAGATTCACTATGTTGCTCAGGCTGGCCTCCAACTTGAAATCTTCCTGCCTCCACCTTCCAAGTGTTGGAATTACAGGCATGAACTCCCACTTTCGGCTGAGTTCTTACCTTTTTAAGGCTGAATAATGTTCCATTGTGTGTATGTACCACATTTTAAGAAATCTATTCATCAGCTAATGAACATTTTCTTGGCTCTTGTGAATCATGCTACAGTGAATGTGTGTGCAAATATTTCTCTGAGGTTCTGTTTTCAATTTTTTTTTTTTTTTTTTTGAGACAGTGTCTTACTCTTTACCCCAGATGGCCTAGAAGTCACTAGTAGACCATGCTGGTCTTGAATTTGTGTTGATTCTCCTTCCTCAGCCTCCCAGTGCAGGGATTACAGGCATCTGACACTACGCTTGGCTCCCTTATGTTTTTGTTTAGGTGTTTTGCAGTTTTAGGTGTTATGTGTGTGTGTTTAATTCATTTTGAATTGTTGTAATGGTATAAGGCAAGGAACAAATTTTATTCTTTTGCGTGTTGATACCCAGATTTCTACTCACCACTCATTGAAGGCACTGTCTTTTCACCATCATGCAGTTTTGGTGCTTTTGTCAAAGATCATTTAACGATATGCTAGGGTTTATTTGGGGGTTCTCCACTCTGTTCCCTTGATCTATGTTTTTATGCTGGCACTATACTGTTTTAATTGCTGTAACTTTGTAATATGTTTCACAATCAGGAAGTATTAGGCCTCCAGCTTTGTTCTTTTTCTTCAGTATCATATTGGCTATTTGGAGTCTTTAGAGATTTTCATATGAATTTTATGAATTTTTTCTGTTTCTGCAAAAAAAAAGATTGGAATTTTGATAGGAGTTGCACTGAATCTGTAGATTGCTTTGGGTGATATGAACATTTTAACAGTATAAAGTCTTCTAATCCATGAGCATAGGATATCTTTTCATTATTTGTGCCCTCTTTAGTTTCTTTCAGCAATGCTTCTCTAGTTTTCAGTGTATAAATCTTTTGGCTCTTTGCTTAGGTTTATTCCTAAGTAAATGTTTTGGTGTTATTATAAACAGGATTGTCTTCTTAATTTCCTTTTCATATTATTAGCTATTAGTATAAAAATGCAACTGATCTTTGTAAGCTGATTTTGTATCCTGCAGGTTTACCAAATTCGCTTATTAGCTCTAATAGGTTTTTGTGGATTCTTTAGCATTTTCTACACATAAGATAATTTCATCTGTAGTCAGAGAAATATTTACTTCTTTCTCTTGAATTTGGGTATCTTATTTTTCTTTTTCTTGCTTAAGTGCTCTGGCTAGGCGTTTCAAGATCATGTTGAGTTGACGTGGCAAAAACAAGCACATTGCCTTGTTCCTGATCATGGGAGAAGTGTTTTCAGTTTTTCACCATTGAGTACAATATCAGCTGTGCACAGCCCTTTTATTAAACTTTCCTGGAACTGCCTGGTTTGGGTGTGTCATCTTTTTCCTTTGGGACCCTGACTGGGATGGCTATAAAAGGTGTAAATGAGCCAGACACCAGGATAGTGTGTGTGTAAATGCTTATTTCAGAAATCATTTTCATGACAAGTTATGGGCTTGATGCTGCACAAGAAATTGTGCCAGCTGCACTGATCAGCATAAATCTGTTCAGGGCAACTTTATTTTTCCAGATGATGAGAGTTTTAAGCAATAGATAACATTGGTCTTGCATTTGGTAGTTACTTATGAACATAAATGTATACATTTTCTTTCAGAAACATTTTGTTTTTAACACTCTGGTGATTTATTGTTCACAGTGCTTAGGCAATCATCAAATGAAGAAATTAATGCTGTGAGACATCAACAATTTTTATACACCATCTAGGAAGCCCTGTGCCAGCAGCATAACAGTTGGATAGCTCTGGGTTCAAGATGTTTTTCCCACTTGGCTAACTTTGTGAGCTTGAGACATTTTTTAACCTTCAAGGAACCAGGGTGTCCCTTTAGAGTGTTATATGAGGATTAAATGAGGTAGCATATATGAAAAGCTAACTTTGCTACTGGACCTGACACATACTAAATGCTCTGTAAAAAGTACTTATTAAAAACTTTCATTAAGTTTGGGAACTATATTCAAGTTCTATGAATGAAAAAAATCATATCTATATATGTGTATGTGTGTGTGTGTGTGTGTATATATATATATATATATATATATATATATATATATATATAAAATTTTCTTTTCTTTGTTGTTTGTTTATTTTTGAGATAAGGTCTCACTATGTATCCCAGACTGGCCTTGAACTGTGGTCCTCCTGCCTCAGACTCCTGAGGGCAAGGATAACAAGTGTGCATCGCCACACCCTGCAAAAAAATTTTAAAAGTAGATTCCCATCTGCACATTTTTTCTGTTTGTACATGTTCTATACTTCCATAGTCTTTGAAGCCTTGCTTTCTGGTCCATTATTATAATCCTACAAGGCTGCTGCTGATGAAGTATAAGCCAACTAATATTCAAAAGCTGGCATTCTGGGCATGGGTGTTGGCTCTCTGGAGGTAGAGGGTGGAGGTGTAAAGCTGACTTGGGCATAAAGCTGACCATGTGCTTTTGTCCTTAGATTTGGCCTGAACTTGCAATCCTACTTTCTGTTCACTGATCTTGAAGAAAGGAAGGAAGGTTATTGAAATATTCTATGGGGCAGGAAAGGGATGAGGGGGATAGTTCAGTGGTAGTGATTGCTGAATGTGTGCAAGGCCCTGGGTTCAATACCCAGCACTGCAAAAACAAACAGACAAACATATGAAACAACTGGAAGGAGATGGAAAGTGGGGCAGTTGTAAGCTGTGCTGACTGGGGTGCTGAGGTGGACTTCAGTGCCTGCCCAAGCTGTTCATCAGGGGAAAAATGGGGAAAAGGTAGAAGAAATTTCAGAATGAAGGATGGCACATTCTGATGAAGTAAATCCCAGTAGCTTTTATCTTCTTTCATTTAACTTTAATTAATTTAATTTTTGCAGTATGGGGGTTTTCAACCCAGGACCTCACACATGCTAGGAAAGCCCTCTACCACTGAGCCACACCCCCAGCCTTCCTTTGTATAAGTTTTGAGTTGCACAGGCTGCCTCTGACCTGGAACTCGCCAGCCTCCTGCCTCAGCTTTCCAAGTCCCCGGGATGCCAGGCATGTGCCATGGTGCCTGGCTATACTTTACCCTTTCTGTGTATATCCTGTGTTGTTGTTAGGTGCCGTGGGGTCAGTGTGTGACTCTTAGCAACCCTACATACAACAGGCGAAACAGTATTGTCAGTGTTTCTCTGCTATTCATAGGGTTTTTAATGGTTGTTTTTTGGGCTTGGGTTGCCGGGTCCTTCTCCCAAGCCTACAGCATCTGGTGTTCCCAGGTGATCTCCCATCCAAGGACTAACCAGGCCAGACCCTGCTTAGCCTCTGAGACCTGATGGGATCGGACGCCACAGTGGTACAGCAACAGGCAATGTTCTATGTCAGGGAGTAGTAGTCTGTGTTATGAGATGGACATAAAGCACTTTATTTTGTGGCTTTGACTAAAATGTAATCAGGGCCATACCCTTGAACTTCTAAATCATTTCCACTATTCATTATTATAAACCAAGCTCTGCAGTTGTTTCCTTTTGTTTATTTTTCTTTCATTTTTTTCTGTCTTTATTTTCCTTATTTTTAGTTGTTTTCTTCAACATAGTTATCTGAAACTAAGGGTCTCTCAGTTTATGAGGTACTTGTAGGCAAAATCCATGCCTTGGCCATCTTTTTATATATCCCCCAAAGCACTTAACCCTGTCTCCCACTCCAGAAACATTTAGCCACTGGAAATCCTATGAGGGTCACTATGAGTCAACCTGACTTGATGGCACCTAACAACAACAACAACCTAATAGACAAATGTTTGTTGCTGAATTTGTCATTGCAGAAGATGTGGGTATAGGTCACATACATGATTTTATTATTTATCTTCTGACCTAAGGCTATCACCTGTCACCCAATAAAACATGTATATGAATGACTTCAAGACTTCCTCAGACTTTATATTACCTGTGATCCTTTTGGCTGTGTTGGTGTAACAATTAGGTTTCCAAAGCACTTTTCACTTTGTCATGCAGATGCTAGGATGGGTGTTATTTTTACTCCTATTTTAGAGTGAGGGAAGCTGAGCTATATCATGCTACCTCTTTGTTTATCTCATCCAGATGAATTGAAATAGATTGTGTGTGGAGTGTGTGTGCAAGTTCAAAAATAATAGCTATTTTTCAAAATAAACTTAATAGCCATCTTTTTTCTAGAGGAAGTTATACCAGTGCTTGTCTAACTAGATTTGCTGGTGGTAATCAAGGTAATCTAAAAATCCCAACTGTACAAATACTGTCCAGTGAAGACATTTCCTGTGTCATTAACTCCTTAGTGGACTTTTTTCTTTGCTCTGACTTTCATGGGTATATTTTCACAGGTTAGTTTCACTATTGGAAGAATTATTTATACTCTTCTTTCTGTCTTCTGGATCTTCAGCTATGACAGAGACTCGACTTTCAACGTGTTTGTGGGAAAAGGACAGCTAATTGCAGGGATGGACCAAGCTCTAGTTGGGATGTGTGTAAATGAGAGGCGTTTTGTGAAGATACCTCCAAAGCTTGCCTATGGAAACGAAGGAGTTGGTGAGTTTTTATTTTGTGTTTTTAAGCACATCTGCAGAAACAACCAGAACATTTACAGGCTGTTCAGTCAACCAGACTGGAGAATTTGGGGAAGCTTTAGTAGGGGAAAATGGAAAGCATTGAACATACACACAGCTAAAATTTCCATCTTACATTTATCTCTTCTTAGACATGAAAAAAGATATGAACAGTGGTGTACTGAATGATACCCTTAATGAGAGGAGCATCTTGGTTTTCTCTCATATTAATTGCATCTGGAGGAAAGCTGGAGGGAGAATAGGTCATTTTGGAATTGTACACCTGTGACTGTCTTGAACCCTTTTGGTTTTCATTCATGTTGGCAGTGTCCCAGGTATTTATTTGTCTGGCTCAAAAGGCAGCAGTTTCTCAGTGTGAATTCTCTTTCATTTCTAGCTGGCGTGATCCCTCCAAATTCAGTCCTTCATTTTGACGTACTTTTGATGGATATTTGGAATTCTGAAGACCAGGTTCAGATTCACACTTATTTCAAGCCCCCTAGTTGTGCCCGGACCATCCAAGTGTCTGATTTTGTAAGGTACCACTATAATGGAACGTTTTTGGATGGGACACTGTTTGATTCCAGGTAAGTCCCACTGTTCATGGCAGTGTCCATGAAATGCCACTCAGTTTCTTCTGTCTTCTCTGCTTTCTATTCCCATAAGGAAACCAGAAAAGGGACTCTTCCAAACTTTAACCAGTACCAAACTCCTCCAAATAAGACTTTTGGTTAGGGTTTTTCTACTCCATGGTGCCAGTCTCAAAATTTAATACATCTTAGAAAAACCTAAAAGCAATGCTTATCTAATTTAACAGTATTTTACGATGGAGGGCCATATTTCCCAGTGGGCTTATGCATAGTTTAGCTCATTTTTTAATTTTCCCATGGAAAGAGAAGGGGAAAAGTGAATCCATGGGGAGGGATGGCGCTAACATGGAGAGCATGGGACAGTTTGAGGTTTTCTCTCATTATAATGTGTTTGATTAGTGGAATAGCTGGCCTGTGTTAGCCAGTCACTGGTATAAATACGAGCTTTTCATTTCTTCCTAACATTGAGCGTTTCTGCTTATTACTTAGGAACTAAGATCCCTGTATGCCTGTCTCTGGGACTGGGTATGGCTTCATGATTTACCTGAGATTTAGGTAACAGAAACCTTCCTGAGGAAACACACAATGTAGAACCTTTTCTCTTTCTTACTGGGTTTTAGTCATAATCGCATGAAAACCTATGACACATATGTGGGAATTGGCTGGCTGATCCCTGGAATGGATAAAGGGCTGCTGGGGATGTGTGTGGGAGAAAGGCGCATCATCACTATACCTCCTTTTCTGGCCTATGGAGAAGATGGAAACGGTAAGTCCTTCTCTTTCTCAGAGCCCCTCTAATCCATCCTCATTATTATCATTATTATTTTGCAGTGATTAATTCATTATAATCTCATGAAACCCACTAGGCCTTTTGGTCTAGATCCATACTGTCCAATATGATAGCCAGTAGCTGTATGTGACTATTTACATTTAGATGAATATGAAATAAAATTTAAAAAATTAAGCTGGGTGCCATGGCACATGACTATAATCCCAGCCACTCAGGAGGCTGAGGCAGAAGGATCACCAGTTCAAGGATAGAGACAGCCTATACAACTTAGTGAGACACTGTCTCAAAATAAAAAATATAAAAGAGGCTGAGAGTACAGCTCAGTGGTGGAGCACTGCCTAGCAAATGCAAGGCCCCAGGTTTCACCCCCTAGTACTGAAGAAAATTAATAAAATCAAATTTTAGTTGCTTGGTCACACTGTCATTTTCTAGGTACTCAAGAGCTACACATTGCTGAGGGCTATTGAACTAGACAACAAAGATACTGACTATTCCCCTCTCTGTAGAAAGTTCCTTTGGACATTAGATCTAGGTCATCTGCTGTCTGAAACTTCTACTTACTTGTGGTCATTGGTGTTCATAAGTGCTGTGCTCTAGCCTTACCAGCTGTGGGCCTAGGTACTGACTTCTCTGTGAAATGAGATCTTGTGTAGATAGTCTAAAGGTTGTAGATATCAAAGTAGAAATTTAACCATATGATGTCAGGATTGCTGAATTTTTCCTGATTTGTACCTCTGTGAGGTGTTTTACCTATGACATTAGCTCCGTATGTATGAAATCTAAGCATAATGGTACAGAAAATACATTAGTTAGAATTAGTGTCCTGTGAGCTGGGCGCATTGGGATAGGCCTGAAATCCCAGCTACTCAAGAGGCTGATGCAGGGGGGTTGGAAGTTTGAGCCCAGTCTGGGCTACATAGTGTGACCTTGTTTCAAAAATAAAAATTTTAAAAATGACTGGGGGATGTAGCTCAATGGGAATGCTTGCTTAAATGTGCAGGCCCCGGGTTCAATCCCCAGCACCACCAAAAGAAAAAAGAAAATGAAAGGAAGGAAGGGAGGGAGGAAGGGAAGGAAGGAAGGAAGGAGGAGGAGGAGGAGGAGGAGGAGGAGGAGAAGATGATGACGACGACGACTACGACAACAACAATGGAGGAGGAGGGAGGAGGAAGCGGAGGAGGAGGAGAAGAAGAAGAGGAAGAAGAGGAGGAGAAGAGGAGGAAGAAAAAGAAAAGAACCTTTTTTTCTCTTTAAGAAAAAGATTGATATTCTCTTTCTCACATATGCACCCCCTTTTGGGTCTTGACCACACTTTACATTCCAGAGGCTGACTCAGCAGCCCACTTTCAGCAGATTTCATCATTCTCTGAGGGGAAGGAGACAAGAGAGGTAGGCTCTTCCCTGGGCCTGGTTGAAGGAGCACAGGCTTGGCATGCCACCAGGGCCACGTTCCCCAGTTGCCCTCTTTGCATTGTATAACAAATGGCACATAAGAGCATCGAGGAATTCCTTTTGTCAGTTGACTCTCTTTTATCTCAAATTACTAGATTTAGAATTATTTATTAGTTGATGTTGATCTTTTCAGAAAGAGCTAGTGCCCTGTAGTGTCTTGTAACTTATCCTTCTGTGGAATCTTCTACTCACTCATAGTCATTGGGGTTTATTAAGAAGCACTCTGCTTCATGCCTTACCAGCTGTGGCTTTGCACACTGATGTCTCCTTTTTTTCCTCTGCTGTGAAGTGAGATTTGAACTAGACAGTGTAAAAGATATAGACATCAGGTAGAAATTTAGTCATGTTATGTTAGAATTGACACATTTTCCCTGATTTGCTCATTTATGTGTTTTACTGATGACATTAGCTCCACATGGACAAAATCAAAACATGATGTTAGAAAATACATTAATTAGAATTAGTGCAAATGCTGTTGTCCATTGGTACCTACTGAGGATTGACTCCAGGACCCCCTGAGGTTACCAGAACCCTCCGATGCTCATTTCCCTTAAATAAAAATGGCATAGTACTTGCATATAACCTATACACATCCTCCTATATACTTTAAATTATATACAATAACTAACACAATGTAAATTCCATATAAATAGTTGCCGTGCTGTATTGTTTAAGGAGTAATGACAAGAAAAAAGTCTATATGTGTTCAATACAGACATATTTTTTTGACTTGAATATTTTCATTCTGGGGTTGATTGAATCCATGGATGTGGAACCCATGGATATGGAAGGTGGAATGTGTTCAATACATCCTCTTTTAGGAACATTCAGGGAAAGCAGTACCATGCAAAAGAAAGATAGAAATGCTGCTTGACCACTATTTATATTTTGGACTGTGGTTGCCATTTTTTTCTCTGTTAGCTAATTTTTGATTTATTTTTATCTTGTTTTGGATAAAGAATTGAATTTTGTATTTTGCTTTTCTAAAAATTTGGCTGTTGGTTTCAAAGAACAAGTTTGTGTAGAGTTCTCCAGAACCAGATCAGAGCTTTGGAATTGGCCCCTGTCATTGTCTGTAATTTGTGTTAGCACACAAATGGAAACCCACAGAGGTATGTTGTGGGTGTGCATATGGGTGTAAACTACTCACATAGAGCTATTACTTTCCAGCATGAGCATAGGATATACAGTCATGCCAGTCTGATGTCATTATTATAGTTTGCGCCTTCTGAATAAGTTAAGCTTTTACAAAGTCCCCTTGGGCCCATGCTGGGATTTAGCTCAGTTGGTAGAGCACCACTCTGCAGTCTCTGAGGTCCTAGGTTCGATTCCCAGCACTGCAAAAATGGGAGAAGGATGAGGCAATCCTAAAACGATCAGCCATTGAAAACCCTATGAGGGTCACTGAGTCAGACATGACTCCACAACACCTAACAACAACAACATATGCCCATGGCTGGACACCATAGTGAGACACCAGTTAGGTCATGTGGAAACACCATCCAAGACTTGGAAGAGCATTCATTTCCTTGGCTTGGCAAGTTCAAGGAATGAATAAGATCAAAACTAAGGGTGGGAGTGGCAGTTAAAGTACTTCCTAAATTTTGTGTCATGATTGAATCATCTTCCTCCATTCCACTCTAGGGAAAGAGATTCCTGGGCAGGCATCCCTGGTATTTGATGTTGCATTATTGGACCTCCATAACCCCAAAGACAGCATTTCCATTGAGAACAAGGTAGTACCTGAAAACTGTGAGCGGAGAAGTCAGAGTGGGGATTTCCTCAGGTATCATTACAATGGCACCCTGCTGGATGGCACCTTCTTTGACTCTAGGTAAGGAAACAATTGGACCCTTCATTCACCAGAATACCTTACTAAATAAAGTCTACCAGTGGCAGACCATGAGCTGAATACCCTGTCAATGCTGATTCGTATCTTCATCTCCAACACCAGTCTCTGTTTTCTAAGTCTGAATTTCTTGATAGGCTCTTACAGTGGTCTCCTTCTGAGGGCACTGATTTAAATGGATGTGCAGGAAAATAGGAGAGACTCACCCTAGACTCCCGCCATCCCCTTATCCAAATATGAACCCAACTATGGGGTCTGATTGGGAAAAGGACCCAGCAACCAACTCCCAAAAACCAATCAGCCATTGAAAACCCTATGAATAGCAGAGAAGCAGTAACGATAGTGTTTTGCCTGTTGTATGTCGGGTCACTATGAGACGGACACCAACTCAACGGAACCTAACAGTGATAACAACACAGGGTCTGAGATGGGGAGTGGTCAGAAGTGAGGTCAAGGAGGCCCAGTGGGCAATGAGCCAAATTGGTGCCAGGAGTTGGTAGGTCCTAGTCTCTGTCTGTGGGCACTACTGTGTGAGTTTGGAAGTGTTAGATGTCTCTGACCTTCACTTTCAGATATTCCCTGCTCCAGCACCTTTTTCAGAGACAGTTAGATTAAGGCGCTGAGATGTGGAAAGCACTTTGCAAACAGCTGATCAGCTGGATGGGATTCTGGAGGCAGTGCGCTCCCTTCCAGATGTTGCAGAGGCTGTGTCTCTTTCATTAGCCCGAGTTTTGTTTTGTTTATCAGCAGTGGCACAGGTGGCTCCAGTGCGATATGCACAGGGCAGGTGTTTGGTATGCCTTCCTCATTCAAGTGGCATGTGTGTTTTGGAAACCACGCCTTTAGCTTCCTGTAAACAAATAGTGACAACAACCTACTGTCTCTCTGAGGTAATAAAGTTTATTTACTCATCCAAAAACGTTATAGAAGAATTTTTCAAAGGTATTTTATTTGAATAATTCAGTTTCTTACTCGTAAGATCTCTTCTTTTACAGTTTTTATTTAAATTTTTTTTGGAAAAAGTGATAGTGACAAGGTTCAAAATCAAAACAAAGTATGCAAGCTGGGCATGGTGGTGCGTGCTTGTAATCCCAGTGATTTGGGAGATGGAGGCAGGAAGATTGCAGGTTTGAGGCTAGAGGCAGCCTGCTTAATTTAGCGAGACTCTGCCTCAAAAAGTAAAAAGATGGTCTAGGGGGGAAGCTCAGTGGTAGAGCGCTTGTAAACTATGTGCAAGGCCAGGGGTTCAACCCCCAAGCACTGCAAAACAAAAACAAAGTATGCATTAAGATATGCTGTATACTTGTCCCTAGATGCCTCATCCGCCCTTCCTCCTCCCCTTATAGTTAACCATTCATATTAGTTTCTTTTTTTCATTTCTTTTCTTTCTTTTCTTTTTTTCGGTATGAGGATGTTGAACCCAGGGCCTTGTGTATGCTAGGTAAGTGCTCTACCACTGAGTTGTATTCCCAGCCCCTTTTTTAGTTTTTACTTTGAGACACTCTAAGTTGCACAGGCTGTCGTTGGCCTCAAACCTGTGATCTTCTTGCCTCAGCCTCCTAAATCACTGGGATTACAGGCATTCTCCATGATGCCTGGCTTTTTCTTTTTTATTCATCCAGTGTGTGGAATTAAAAGAAAAATACATATAAGAAAAAACAAACATTATCTTATTTTTGCCCCTTTGTGGTATATGGTGTGCATATATTATATTATATGCATATATATTATATATATATGCCCACATATACATTACTATATACATATTTTATATACTGTTCTGTTCCTTGCTTTTTTTTACTTTGGAATTTTTCCATAGTAATGCATCAAGAGAAATCATTTAGTTTTTACATCTGAATAGTCTACCATTGAGTGAATATAATGTATTTATATAACCATTCCCCTATTGAACATTTGAGATTTTTTTTTAATCTTTTTCTGTTAAGAAAAATCCTTTGATGCATGTATATGTTATTAGTTGTTATGTTTCAGTTTGGTTTAGTCCTTTATTCCTTGGAATTACATTTCCAATTAAAAGAGTATTTTCTCTCTTTTTTTTTCCCCCATATTGATTGAAACCAGGGCCTTGTGCATACTAACCAAGTGCTGTATCACTGAGCTGCAGCCATAGCCCCTTTATTTTGTTTTTCTTATTTTGTGATAGGGTCTCACTAAGTTGTAAAGGCTCCCTCTGGCCTTCAGCTTTCGATCCTTCTGCAGGGCACCACAGTGCCTGACTTAAAGACCATTTCCAAGCCAGTTGCTGTGGTACACACTTGTAGTCCCAGCAACTCTGGAGGCTGAAGCAGAAGGATCACAGGATCCCAGGAGTTCGAGGCCAGCCTGGGCCACACAGTGATATCCTGTCTCTAAATGAATGAATGAATTTTTTTCCTGAGTTCATCAGACTTCTGACCAGGTAATAGAACCCCTATGTTCTTAGGTTTCACTACGGCTTTTTGTTGTAGAACAGTGGGATCTACCCCATCCTAACAGCTGCATAGTATTATTCCATTGTATTGATTTGCCTTAATTTAGCCTATGAATCTCTGACATTTATGTTGTTTCCTACTTTTGACATTTCAGTAGGGTTGCAATAATTTTTATTATGTTTTTCTTTCTTTCTTTCTTTCTTTTTTCTTTTTCTTTTTTTCTTTTTTTTTTGCAGTACTTGGGAGGTGAACCCAGGGCCTTGCACATACTTTTTCAAGTGGTCTACCATTGGGCTGTACCCCGCAGCCCATTTTTTATTTTATTTTATTTTATTTTAATGAATGAATGAATTTTTGTGGTACAGAGGAGTCAATGCATGGCCTCACCCATGCTTTGTAAGCACTCTACCACTGAGCTGCACCCCTAGCCCATATTTTAGAAATTTTTTTATCATGAGACAAGGTCTTGCCAAGTTACGCAGGCTGTCTCTGGCCTCGAATTTGTAGTCCTTCCACTGCCTCTCAAGTTGCTGGGATTACAAGCATGTGCCACCACGCTGACCATTTTTTTTTTTAATTTTGAGGCAGGGTCTTGCTAAATTATTCAGTCTGCCTCTGGCCTCAAACTCGTGATCCTCCTGCCTCAGTCTCCTGAGTTGCTGGGATTAGAGGCGTGCATCACTGCGTCAGGCTTCCTTGAGATAAATTTCAAGAAGAATCTCTGGGCCAGTGGTTTTATGTGTTTTTATAGCTTTCAGTGTGTACCCTCAGGTTGCCCTTAGGCAAAGTTTTACTCCCATTACTGTGTAAGAGTGTCCCATTCCCTACAAACTCAGTAATGCTGGGTATTATTCAAAAATAATTGTTGGTAGCTGGGCATTGTGGCACAGAACTGTAATCCCAGCTGCTTGGAAGGCTCAGGCAAAAGGATTGTGAATTTGAGGCCAGAGGCAGCCTGAAGAACTTAGTGAGAACTTGTTTCAAAATGAAAAATAAAAAAGGGCTGAAGCTGCACCTCACTGGTTGAGCATTTGCCTAGCGTGTGTGTGGAGGAAAAATCTCTTTGCTAATTTACAGGAGAAAAATGATACTTTTAATCTGGATTTCTCTGGTTGCTATTGAGGTTGAAATTGAAATTCTTCCAACTGTTTATTTGGATATCTTTGTTTATTAATTTCCTTTTCATATCTTTTGCCCCATTTCTGTATTGAGGACATGTATTGTCATTTGACCTTTTCTTATTGATTTGAGGAACTCTGTGCATTAAAGATTGCCTGCAGCTATACTACCCTAATATCTGATCCCATCAAATCTTGGAAGCTAATCAGGGTTGGGCCTGGTTAGTACTTGGATGAGAGACCGCTTAGGAATACCAGGTGCTGCAGGCTTGAGAGAAAGACTTGGCAGCCCGTTCCCAGAAAACAATCAGCTATTGAAAACTATGAATAGCAGAGAAGCACTGACATAGTGCCAGGCATGGCACACTATGGGGGAGTGTTTCATCTGTTATCATAAGGTCACTGTGAGTTGTACCAGACTCGAGAGCACCTAACAACAACATGCATTAAAGATATGAACCTTTTCTGTTTGTATACTGTTCAAAGCATTTTTCTCTGTTTATTTGCATTTTAACTTTGGTTATTGTGGGGATTTTTACCTATTTAAACATTTTATATTGTTAAATATATTAGATTTCTCCTTTATGGTTTATATCTTTGATGACTTGCTACAAAATCTGACCTCTCCCTATGTTTTCTTCAAGTCCTTAATGGTTTCATTTTCTTATCCTTTAAAATAGTCCTTATTATTTTTATTATTATTTCTTTGTGGCACCAGGGAGCTGAACCAAAGGCCTTGTATATACTTTGCAAGTGCTCTACCACTGAGCTGCAGATGTAGCCCCTTTTTGAATTTTTTTATCTTGAGACAGGGTGTAGCTAAGTTACACAGGGCACCTGTGGCCTTGAATTTGTGATCCTCCTGCCTCAGCCTTCTGAGTCACTGGGATCACAGGTATGCACCCCCATGCCCAGTTAAAATATTCTTTTTTATTTTTTTCAAATGTATTATTTTCAAATGTAATATGTTCTTATTTTATAATCAAAACAGTGCAAGAGATATAATATAAAATGTAATAATTTCCTATCAGCCTCTCCCATTTTTACTGCCTTGAGGTAACCAATACTACAACCTTCCAAAGTCTTTCTCCACACTCGTAGATGTTTTTCTATTTCAATCTTTACTCCATCTGGAATTTCTTGTGGTATCAATGTGACAAAGAATCTCACTTTTTTTCCCCTAGCTGGTTAGTTAGCTAGTTTTTCCAGCACCTGTCATTAACTAGCTATCTTTTCCTCACTGATCTAAGATGTGGTGTTTATTATAAACTAAATTTTTATATTTATTTCTTGGTCCTTGTCTAGAATTTTTATCCTTCTCCATTGATCTGTGTATTCCCAGGACAGTATCATACCTTTAATGGTGATAGCCTTTTAGTCTGTAGTTTTCTTTTTCTTTTTTGAATATTATTTTTCCTATTAAGCGATACAATGAAATGGTTCAAAATCTTGAAAGCATAAAGGAATAGTCAGTGACAAATTTTCCTCTTATCCTAGTCCCTCAATCATATAGTTCCGTTTTCTGTAGAAAACCAGTGTGATTAATTTCACTGATCTTCTATACATAATGAAATATACATATATATGCATATTCCCCTATTTTATTTTTATTTTCTTACATGAATGATAGCTTTCTATGTACTATACCTTCAAAACAATATTCTTAAATTATTTCTTTTTCCAAATTAATTGTAGATTTTTGGTTGTTTTTTGAATCAGGATTTCTCTCTATACCCTGGATTGGGCTAAAACTCACGATCCTGCCTCAGCCTCCTGAGTGGTGAGATTACAGGCGTGTGCCATCACAACCCAGCCCAGCCATCTCCAACCACATACACATCCCTGGGATTTTGATTGGGATTGTTTTAAAATTCCTAAGTTTGGAAAACATTGACAACTTCAACTTTCCCATGGGGGAATATGATGTTTTTTCCATTTACTTCACCATTTTTAATTTTTTAAAAAATTTTTTGTAGTACTGGGGATTGATCCTGGGGCCTCACACAATATAGGCAAGCACTCTATCACCATATCCCTAAACCTGCTCTTTTTTTTTTTTTTTCCCCAGTACATGAGATTGAACCCAGGGCCTAGCACATTAGGCAAGTGGTCTACCACTGAGCTGTGCCACAACCCTTTTTTATATTTTATTTTGAGTCAGGGTCTCGCTGAGTCTGGCCTCAAACTCACCATCCTCCTGCCTCAGCTTCCTGAGTTGCTGGGATGACAAGTGTGTGCCATGGTGCCCAGTCCCACTCCCAGTCTTTAACTTTTAAAGTTATTCAAAGTTCACCATAGTGCAGGCCCACACTGCTCCTCCAGTCTTATCTCCTAAGGATCTTTCCTGTGTCCCCACACAGCCCTTCCTGCTCCCCAGTGCTCTTTCTAATGCGCATCCTACATCTTTCAGTTTCCACTGTGTCCCTGGGTCCGTGGAACCTCTACTGACTGTCCCACCTAGCAGCTCTCCCCATCTCACCCCAGGCACCTGCTGTCTCTCCCATGACTTGCTGTTGCTTCATCAGAACCCCATCTTTGTACACTTCATTCCCTGAGTGCCTGGCAGTGAGCTGCACATTGCTGATGTTCACCAAGTGTCTGCTGGAGAGGTAGTAACCCAGGGATGGTAACAGCCAGGCATTGTCGTACTCTTCCCTGGTGTGTCCCCTTTCTGGCCACCATCAGGAAAGAGGCCTGCTGCTGCTCAGCGTAACCTGCTCCTCTCAGCGGGGACAGGGGAACTTCGCAGCTTCCTCTGGGGCTTTCTGGGACAACCTCCTGCTTCCTGGGTGAGGAGAATCACCTGTTACCGTCATGTTTTATGTCTCTTGGCCTTGAGGTCTCTGAGGAGTGTTGAGAAAGGGAGTCCCACAGCACTGCCTTTTTATCTCCCTGGCCTTTTTCCCTGACCCTCATCTGAAGAGATGAGAGTGGTCCTCTTTCAGGCAGTGCACCTCCTGCTGGGGCACTTGAGAATTGCATGTTCTCACCAGTGGTACCCTGAGAAGCAGAGGCTATAGTAGGGATACTTCATCCAGGCTGCAGTAGAGACTGTAGTTTTTTTTTTTTTTTTTTTGATACTGGGTAGTTGAACCCAGGGCCACTCATGCTTTGCAAGTGCTCTACCACTGAGCTGCATCCCCAGCCCATTTTTTACTTTCATTAGGTAATACTTGCTGCCTCTGGCCTCGAATTTGTGATCCTCCTGTCTCTGCCTCCAAAGTCACTGGGATTATAGGTGTGCATACCACTTTGCCTGGTAAGACTACAGAATAAAATTGTTCTTGATGTAGGTGCTAAGTTTCTGGCAGTCAGAATATTCATTTCTGGAGCTAGGGATATAGCTCATTGGTAGAGTACTTGGCTAGCATGCACAAGGCCTTGGTTTGATTCCCAGTAGTGTCCCCCCCCAAATTCACCACATTGTCCTTGTGACTTATTCTTTCTTTTTGAAACAGGGTCTTACTATATAGCTGTGGTGGACTTGTAACCCTGGCTGACCTTGCACTTGCAGCAATCTTCCTGCTTCAGCCTCCTGGGTGCTGGGATTATAGGCATGCACCACAGCATCCGGCTCATTCTTAGTTTCTGATAAGGACTACCACTGATATTTTTTTAGCATGACGTAATTGCCAAGTATACAGAAATGGAGTTGTCCATTTCCATCAGCTCCATTTCTGTGTAGTTGCTTCTTGCAACCAACATTGCATTTACAACTTGACCAAACCAGAGGGACTGTTTCTGCAGAGGGCCGCACATGTTTACCACTCCAGGGAGGCGTGTTCTTGGCTGTGTCCTCAGATTCTGTGGCTCTGTGGTTCCAGAGTCTGGAGTCCTCTGTGGGCCCAGTGCATCACAGTCCCAGCTGATTTACACAGGTGCTATAATGTCCCTTATGAGTTACTGCTTTC
Organism: Pedetes capensis; assembly: GCA_007922755.1. Taxonomy (NCBI): domain Eukaryota; kingdom Metazoa; phylum Chordata; class Mammalia; order Rodentia; family Pedetidae; genus Pedetes; species Pedetes capensis. The sequence goes on from VMDO01008987.1 coordinate 61,023, forward strand.
TTTTCTTTCTTTTTTTCTAGCTACTCTCGGAACCACACCTTTGACACATACATTGGGCAGGGCTACGTGATTCCTGGGATGGATGAAGGTTTACTTGGTGTTTGCATCGGAGAGAGGCGAAGGATTGTGGTCCCCCCTCACCTGGGGTATGGCGAGGAAGGAAGAGGTGGGCCTCACATCACCTGCCGTCGTCAGTAGCTGGCTGCTTCCAGGGCTGATCCATAGCTTGGATCAGGGTTTCTAGGAAGGCAGAACAATGAAGCCAGAGTCCAGTATAGTACTCCATTGGCTGACTACATTTAGTTTCTAGAGTTTTTCTATTATTTCTCTTTGTTCCTCATGCCCATTTTCCTTTTCCTTCTGAAAAATTTTAAACCTGGAACAACGTTGAAAGAACCATGTAATGAATTCCACTTCATCTCACCAGTTAACATTTTGCTATATTTTCTCTCTCTTTATGTTTGTTTGTTTTAGCTGAACTGTTTGAAAGTAAGTGCAAAATCCCCTTTCTGGATTTTGTTTTGTAAGACCATAAAACTAACTATTCAAGTGTATATTCCACCAACTTTTAGTAAATTTAGGGAGTTGTGCAGCCATTGCTGTTAAATCCTGTGTTAGAATGTATTTGTCACTCTAAGAGCAAACTTTCCTTAAAAAGTTACACAGGTAGCTGGGCATGGTAGTACACATCTATAATCTCAGTGATTCCAGAGGCTGAGGCTGGAGGATTGAGTGTTCAAGGCCAGGTGCAGCCTTTACAATGTAGATGCTATCTCAAAAAATTTTAAACAATAAATAAAAATGGGGGATCCAGGAGTGCAGCTTAGTGGTGGAGCACTTGCCTGGCACACACAAGGCCCTGGGTCCAACCCCTTAGTACTGGAAAAAAAAAGTTACACAAATAATATATGTTGGCTTTAGAAAAAAGAACATACAGATAAATAAAGAAATCCAAAATCTCTCATAATCTCACCACACAGAAATAAACATTGTTAATGTGGTGGGTAGAATATTGGCCCCCAAAAATGTCTATGTCCAAATCCCTGAAACCTTTGAATATGTCACCTTATTAAAAGGGTCTTTACAGATGTGATTAGTTAAGGATCTGAAGTGGAGATAGCATTCTGGATTATCCAGGTGGCCTAGAAATACTTACCATGTCAGAGGGAGAAGGAGGTCAGCTGAGCCACTTAAAAGATGGAAGAAGGGGCCATAGCTGAGAAATGCAAGTGTTCTCTGGAAACTGGAAAAGGACAGGAAACATTCTCCCCAAAAGGAGCACATTTCTGCCAACACCTTTAAATTACATTACACTTCCAACCTATGAGCATCAATTTGATTTTTTTTTGGCCATGCTGGAATTGGTGCCAGGCAAGTGCTCTGCCAATGAGCTATATCATGAGCCCAGCTGCATTATTTCAAGCCACCAAATTTGTGGTAATTTGTTATAGCAGCAGTAGAGAATAATACAATGAAGTATTATGAAGTAAATCATTCTTCTGTGCTTCAGAGCATATATGTAGGTTATAAGAAATATATGAGTGGGGTGGTGGCCCACACCTGTAATCCCAGCACTCAGAAGATGGAGGTAAGCAGACTGAGAATTTAAGGCCAGCCTGGGCTACATAAGATCCTGTCTCAAAAAAAAAAAAAGAAAAAAAAAAGGAAAACCAAAAGAAATATATATCTACTTACACTAATAAATACTGGCTAAATTGAGATTTTCTATTCCTATCACTTGATAATTTCTCCCTTTACTCAATTTATTGTGAACAACAGATAGGTTTTAAACAACTTTCTATGCCTGGTTTTTTTCGGCAGAGGTGGGGTGGGTGGGTATGTGGAGACAAAGTCTCACTGTGTAGCTCAGGCTGACCTGGAACTCTCTATGTAGCCCAAGCTGCCCTTGAACTCATATTAGACTTCCTGCCTCAACCTCCCATGTGCTGAGATTACAGGGGTGCACCAGCATGCCTGGTCCAACAGATTTTGTTTTGTTTTGTTTTATTGAGACAGGGTCTCACTGTGCAGCCTAGGCTGGCCTGGAACTTACCACATAGACAAAGTTGGTCTTGAACTCACATTAGTCCTCCTCTGTCTGCCTCCCAAGTTCTGGGATTACAGGCATGTGCCACCATGCTCAACTTGCAACAGATATTTTTGATGACAGCATAGTATTTCAAACCACATTTTTTTCTTTCCCTCATTCCCTTTCTTACTTTCTTTCCTTTATTTTCTTTCATTCCTTTCTGTGGTTGAACCCAGAACCTTACACATAGTTTGCAAGTGCTCTACCACTGGGCTGCACCCCTAGCCTATTTTTAATATATATTTTTTCTATTTTGAACCAGAGTTTTGCTAAATTATACAAGCTGCCTCTAATCTTAGCCTTGCTATCCTCTTGCATTAGCCTCTAGAGTCACTGGGATTAGATGCATGTGCCACTTTGCCTAGCTTCTTCATTTTTTTTTTCACCTAGTACTGAGGGCTTGACCTGAGGGCCTTGTGCATGTATGCTAGGCAAGAGCTTTACTGCTGAACTTCACTCCCAGCCCCACCCCACCCCCCGCTTGTTTTTGATACTAGGTCTTACTAAGTTGTGCAGGCTGCCTCTGACCTTGAGCCAGCAGGCCTTTTGACTCAGCCTCCTGAGTTGCTGGGATTAAGCAATGGCCACATTTTCTTTCTTAATTACATTTTTTTCTCATATACGATTTTTGGATGACTTATTTAGACTTCCTTAGGAATAGTCAATAATACAATGTTTATTTTGTGTTTGTATTTTTTTTGCTGATGGAATTCTGGCTGACCTCCCTGGCTCTACATATTCATTTTGTGAACCCTCTTTGACTTCCGATATGTTATATGGATCTTGGGGATTTTCCTTGAAGGGTTCCTCCCAGAGCATCTAAGAAACATCACGTTGGTTGGCAACTTGTCTCTGACTTAAATTTTTTATTTATTTAACTACAAGAGATCATAGCTTAAGAAATATTGTGTAGGCTTCGCTTCATGTCCGTTTGGTGTAGTGTCTTAAGACTGTTGTTTTGTATTATGTCAGTTTCTAGTTCTAGTTGGATACATACTGAAACAGAGACTCCCTGAGTATTCTTGTTTCATTGTCGCCTGATGACTAATCCTTCCTTTTTGTAAAAAGAATTCCTTGATGAAAACCATTTCTTTAAGCTCTTTGTTTTTTCCTTTTGGCTTTCCATCAAGTATGACACAGAGCTCTGCAAAGAATTATATAGGACTTTGGGAAGTGTCCAAAGGCTGATAAATTTTCTGAGCATGAGACTGCTTCATCTTGCATCATGCTGTGGTAGGGGAGGGCACCCTGATGTTTTAAAATCCACATGCTCTTGGGTGGAGCCTGCTTCTGCCCTCTCTTGATTAGTACCCAGGGCTTCTTTGTGACGGTTGCATGGGACCTAATACTTATTATCCCTGGGAGACTGGCCCGGAAGGGTGTCAAGATGCGGATATGTTTAGGCTGTGGTTTCCTCACTGAATACCAAAGGGCTAGGCACATAGTATCCTGCAGCCATAACACTGTGGCATTCGATCCTGTCAGATCTCAGAAGCTAAGCATGGTCAGACCTGGTTAGTACTTGGAAGGGAGACCACCTGGGAACACTAGATCCTGGCTTTGGAGAAGGACCTGGCAACCTACTTCTAAAAATCAATCCACCCTTCAAAACCCTACAAATAGCAAAGAAGCACTGACAATAGTGTTTTGCCTATTGTACGTAGGGTTACTATGAGTTGGACACTGGTTTGATGGCACCTAATAACAACAAAAACAACAGGCACATAGTAAGGGTTTAGTAAATTTTTGTGGCAGGAATGAATTGCTGGACTCTCAGCCTTTATCAGCATTTCATTTTGCTATAGCCATTTTCCCCTGGTGGAAGAAGGGTAGGCCTTCTGAAAAAATTTGGGACTTTTCTGTTGTCTGCTTTTTTTCTCTGAGGATAGCCTTGAAATTAGGGCATTTAGATTTGTTTGCAGCTCTGAAGCAGGAAATGGATTCTGCCCACTGGGTTGGAAAATCATCGCTTTTTTGATCGTTTGCTGCCACCCAACTTCCAAATTGCCTTTTGAGGATTCCTTTAGGAAAGAGAGTGAAGAAAGTAACTCCTGTTTTATTCACTAGGTATCTGGTTCTTCTTGCACATGAACTCTTCCAAACCTGGAAACAATTGTCCACAGTGTTCTTGTCTTCCACGTTTAGATAAAATAATGAGGTTCATGAAGTCAAGTCATTTGCCCAGAGCCACAATAGCTAATTAGTAGAGCTGGGACAGGACTCACAGCTTTCTGATCTGCCTGTGATACAGGCAGACGGAAAGAATGAGTTTCTAGTAGGCAGCAACTTGTTGATATCCATATATGGCAAACTGAGAACTCAAACCAGAAGTCCCCGAGCTCTCAAGGGAAGCCCACAATCACGAGGAGTGGGAGAGTTTCCTGCTGGGCTAGGCAGCTGTCTGCCTTTCTCTTTTGTCATCTGTGTTTCTTCCTCCTCCTCCTCCTCCTCCTCCTCTTCCTCCCTCTTTGCAGTACTGAAAATTGAACCTGGGGCCTTGCTCATGCCAGGCAGGTGTTGTACCCCTGAGCCGTGTCCCCTGCCCTGCAGTGGGCATTCTCATTGTGAAAATGTAGTGACTACTTCTGTGTTGGTTAAGGGTTTATTCAGAGAGGAGGCTGGTGTGAGGGCCATAATGAAACGATGGACTGTTGGCACCAGTTGCTGGTGGGCACTCATTCCTACATTTAATTGATAGACAGCTTTGTGGGAGTCAGAGTCAGATGGAGGGGCAGGAGGCCCTGTTTTAGGATTCAAGGTCTGGCTTCTGATTTTGCAGGTCCAGAAACTCCATCTGCCTGTCTATCAAGGATTCATAGCATATCTTAGTGACCAGATCCTGTTCATCAGAGAAGAGGACAGACAAAACTCCCTGCCCACACAGGACTTAATCTAGCTGACGCCCTTCCTAGGTGCATGTTTGTGCCTCAGACTTAGCCAGGCACTGGGGGACTGATACACTTTGACTTCCTGCGAGCCTACAAACAAAGCTGATGCTAAATATAGTAGTTACTTGAATGCATGTCAGTAATCCTCTAGACTGATGGGAGTGCTGGTGCCTGCCATCCTTGGAGCAGGAGAAGCTCAGGTGGTCAGCAGGAGAGTGCTTGACAATCTGGCAGCAGATCTCAGGGATGTTGGGGGCGGGGGGGTGAGTGCAGGCTGCTCTGTTTTGTCCTGGAAAAGGCCGTGCACCTGGATGCACCATGGAGGGGACATTATATTTGCATTGATCGAACTTGGTGTCTGCTTAGCTATGCCTCCATGTCCCAAGAAAGGTGAGCTGCTCACTTACATACCATTTAACAGTGTTCATTAAACTTGATTGGCTGTGAGAACCCCCTGCAAAAGTTTTATAAAGTGCCAATGCCTGGTCCCTCTCTGTCCAGCAGTTCTTGAATGTTGGCGTGGGTCATAGATGAGAGTAACTTGGAGAGCTTAAAGATCACACCGGTGCTGAGTGGGAGAGGGTGTAGCCCTTTGTGTTTTTCCATGTCCTCTAGAACATTCTAATACCCAGCTTAGACCGAGACCACTGTTCTACAGGAGCTTTTCTGAATCTCATCCATTGACATTTTTAATGCTCCTAAGTGATATTTACTTTGAGATATGATTTTTTTAATTCTGTGAAACTGGTGAATTAATTGACTTTTTTTTTTAAACTGTGGTTAAAATATATGCAAAACTTTTCCCCATTAAAAAAATTTTTGGGGGGACAGTGTCTCACAGTGTAGCCCAGGCTGTCCTCAAACTTCAGATCATCCTGCCTTAGCCTCCTGAGTGCTGGGATTACAGGCATGTACCATGACACCTAGGTGGTTTTAACTTTTTTTATTTTTTATTTTTTGGTGGTACTGGGACCTCACACATGCTTTGCAAGTGCTATTCCACTGAACCACACCCTCAGGTTATTTTTTATTCTTTTATCTTGAGATGGTGTCTTGCTAAATTACACAGGCTGCATCTGGCCTGGAACTTGCGATCCTCCTGACTCAGCCTTCAGAGTCTCTGGGATTACAGGCATGTGCCACGGTGTCTGGCCCATTTTAGCCATTTTTAACTGTACAATACAGTGGCATTAAATATATTCACAATGTTGTAATAGCCATCACAATTATCTATACCCAAAACTCTTGCATCATGGCCAGCATGAACTCTGAACCCATTAAAGAAGAACTCTCTGTTTGCCCCTGTCCCCAGCCCCAGGCAACCCCTGTTCTACTTTCTGTCTCTACAGATTTGCCTATTCTAGTTACTTTGTGTAAGTGGAATCATAAAATGTTTGCCTGCCATGTTTTTTAATTTTTTCCGTAGCCATACTTTTCAATGTCCATCTCTATTTTAGCATATATCAAAGTTTCATTACCTTTTATGGTTGAATGAATAGTCCATTGTATGTATGTGTATATATACCACATTTTATTTATCCATTCATCTGTTGATGGACACTTGGGTTGTTTCTACTTTGAGCTATTGTAAATAATGTTGCTATGAATTTTGGTGTACAAATATCCATTCAGATCATTGCTTTCAATTCTTTTATATAGCTAGGAGAGTTTTTTGTTGTTGTTTGGTTTTTTGTTTTGTTTTGTTTTGTTTTTGGCATGTGGGGCCTGAACCCAGGCCCTCACACAGACTTTGCAAGTACCATGTCACAGGGCTGCCCCCTCAGCCCATTTTTACTTTTTATTTTGAGACAAAATCTCACTAAATTACACAGGCTGCCTCTGGCTTCAAACTTGTGATCCTCCTGCCTCTGCTTCCTGAGTCACTGGGATTACAGGCATGTGTCACTGTGCCTGGCTAGAAGAGATTTTCTAACTTAATTTTTTATTGAAATACAATTCACATGCTGTAAAATTAATCAATTACCAAAAAAGGCTCACTTTGCTCACTACAGAGCAGAAGCCACTCAGTTGAGAGGCCCAGTGGAGATAGCGAAAGAACTTCATTACGATGAGCTGACTGATCAGAAGGTAGTGGGGATTCTCACCTTGCTGGGAGGCTGACTTAGGGGTGGTTTGCACAGGCGATGGGTGATGACAAACTTCTGGGCTCCTTCTCGCAGGTGGAAGCTTGTGGTGGAATGAGAGGCCTCTAATCCCGATCCTAATCACCTCGTCTGGAGATGCTTTTCAGGTCTGCAAAACTCAAGCACAAAGAGCATCATTACTTGGGTCATTCTCGTCGTCACTGATTAGTTTACCCAGTGCAGTTACTGATGTCCTACACAATAGACAGGCTAGAGGGCAGAGGGCATAGCTGCCCTGGGGCCTCTTGCTCATCACCAAACTCAGAGATGGTAATGGAGGAAAACATGCTTCCGTTCTTTTTTATTTATTTGTGGTACTCAGGGGTTGAACCCAGGGCCTCACACATACTTTGCAAGTGCTCCACCACTAAGCTGCACCTCCCACCCATTTTCTACTTTTTATTTTGAGACAGAGTCTTGCTAAGTTACTCAGGCTGCCTCTGGTCTCAAACTTGCAATCCTCCTGCCTCAGCCTCTCAAGTATCTGGGGTCACAGGTGTGCACCACCACGCCTGGCTTTGCTTCAGCTGTTTATTGTGAAAGATTAGGGTCAAGTGAAGTTAAACAAGCAGCCTGCATGAGATCTGGTAACAATGCTGGGCTTTGATTTTAAAGTATGCAATTTATTGTAATACTATATAATAATTTATCCATCCCCAACCCTGAGGGGAGAGAAGAGGACAGAAAAGAGAGGGGGAGAGGAGAGTGACACTAGCCAAGAAACAGTAGTTGGCAAGGAAGGGAGGTAGGGGGTTCATGGACCCGTCTTTGAATCGTCTCTTGTGTTTTCTTGAACAAGGTATATGTGAGTTGATTTCCTGCTTTGTTTTGGCAGTGCTGCGGGTCGAACCTAGGGCCTCATGCATGCTGGACAGAAGCTCTACCACTGAGCTACGTCTCCAGCCCTAAGTTGGAGGTTGTTTACTTTTTATTTTTAATTTAATTTTAATTTTTATTTTTTTGAGACAAGACCTCACTGTACAGCTCAGGCTGATGTCGAACTGATGATCCGCAGGTGCCACCTCGACCAGCTTGGGGTTTTAAATATAAAATGCCAGTGATGGTACTACACATCCTTGGTTCTGTGTAACACCATTTGAAAATTTTTGACATTTAGAGTTTTCTGAAATGACCTGGGGGGTGAATTATGACTGATGGATATGTCTAAACATATGTCTAAGGTGTCCGGCTTCCCACACCCCAACCATGTCTGCTAATCTCAGATTTGTGGTCATCTCCGTCCTGTAGGTTGCTGCAGGGGGTTACCTGAAAAACACTTTTGTAAATTGTAAAATTTTATTCCAATATGAGGTAATGTTTTCCAAAGTGGAGATAATGGAAGAGAACAGTTTATTAATATGTATTAAGTACATATCCGCAAGTATGATGTGTTGTGAACACACTTTGTGACTCTTACACATACTATAATAAGGGGTGTGCATGGTCCAGTTTAGGTTTTTCCTCAGTGAGGTTTATGATGCTTTCATTTTTCTTGAGCGGCAGGAGGAGATTGGAGTGATTTTCCCATTGCACCTCTCCTGATGGGAGGGTGAGCCTTCATGTGGCTGGGCTTGGGTTGCCTCATCTGCGGGGCAGCAGGCTACCATCTTGAATTTGAATCCAAACAGTGTTCATAACTGGCTTTGTGACCCTGGACAAGTCTGTGCCTCAGTTTCCTCATCTGCAAAATGAAGACTAGGTTACTTCTAATGGTCCTCTGGCTTTTCTCCCCGATGTCCCCTAGGATTTCCTCCGCCGGTCCCTGTGCTTCTCGTTGGAAGGCTGGAGGAGCCACACCTGGTGTTATGGGGCAGGTGGAGGAAATGTGTGGGTTGTGGCTTGAAGGGCTTATTCATTAACTCCCTGTGTGTGTCCTGTAGGAAATATCCCCGGCTCGGCTGTGCTGGTGTTTGATATCCACGTGATCGACTTCCACAACCCTTCTGATTCCATCAGCATCACCTCCAACTACAAGCCCCCTAACTGCTCCGTGCTGAGTAAGAAGGGGGACTACCTCAAGTACCACTACAATGCCTCGCTTCTCGATGGGACACTGCTGGACTCCACGTAAGAGCAGCTGGGAACAGGACCGGGTGGGAGACATCAGGTATCGGCTGGGAGCTCTTTGGTCCGTGCCTCCCTGGGTACATAGGTGCCTAGGGGTCAGCCCCCTGCCCCGCTGCTCAGGAACATTATTCTAAGAGTTTTCTATTGACCACCTTGTCCTCTCCAGACCATTTCTTACCCCATGGAATTGTCCTTCTGAAAAGCAGATCTCCTCATGCAATTGCTGTCTTCAAAAACTGACCCTTGCATAAACCAGAGTCTGGACCATCAGGCTCTCTAAGATCCATTCTGCTTCACCGCCTTCTGCTCTGTGGGTGTTGCCAGGGGATTCAAAAACCCTCTTCAGGGTTCTTGGTCTCATTGATAAAAGAATTTAGAAATGGGCATCAAAGGGAACTTGAGAATAACTTATCGGAATTAGAAGGGGGAAAGTGCCCTGAATATCAGGGTACAGGTGTTGGGGGAAGGAGGCAGAAGAGATGCGGGAGAAAGTTACACTTCTCTATTTCTGTTAGAAATAAGAAAGGGGCAGGCTTGTAACTGGGGACCTGGAGAAACTAAGAGGGATACCCGGTCCTTGGGTAGAGTGAACTACAGTTAGGATGCCTTCCAGACAAAGAAAGATGTAGAGTCCAGGTAAAGGGTATTGGGTTCTTATTTCACCTTGTTTGATTTTGAGACAAGGTTTCACTACATAGCCCAGGCTGGCCTTGAGCTCATGGTGATCCTCCTGCTTCAGCCTCCCAGGTGCGGAGATTATAGGTGCGTGTCAACACACCCAGCTTATTACTGGTTTTAACTTTGTTTGAGCAGTATGAGAACTGTTCTGTGTGGCCCTGGACTCAGGATGTGCCTGAGATGGGAAGAAATAACAGCCAGCTGCACTTATTGTCAGTTTGCCTTTTAGCTTTTGGGCCAGGAAGGAACAGCATTTATTGCTATTAGTTTACCTTTTAGATTTTAGTTAACTAAAAGTTATCCTTTTGAGTAGCCTGTGAATCTTTATCATTTATTGAGAGTATCAGTTACTTTTTAGCCTAGCAATTAGAAAGCCCAGTGCTTGAAAGCAGCTGGGGGGATTTTCCATTCAGTGTCTGAATTCTGCCTCCTTTTTGACTTTAGGGTGGCCTTCTTTAGGCTGTAAAACAGGATTTTATTATTATTATTATTTTTTAAATACAGAAAGGCTCTTGCTTCAAGGGAAGGATCATGTCTCCCTCTCCCCACCCTCACCCCATGAGTCTGGATATGAGAAGTACTTGCTGCCTACACTTGTAAAGGGTGTTACCTACCAGAGTATTACTGACCACTGATCATGCCATTTGTTTTAGAGGAAGCTAATATATTGATAGCCTACAGCTGTAGCCCTGTGGCATCCGATCCCGTCAGATCTCAGAAGCTAAGCAGGGTCGGGCCTGGCTAGTACCTGGATGGGAGACCGCCTGGGAACACCAGAAGCTGTAGGCTTGGGAGAAGGACCTGGCAACCCCCTCCCAAAAATCAATCTGGCATTGAAAACCCTATGAACAGCAGAGAAGCACTGACAATAGTGTTTCCCCTGTTGTACAGAGGGTCGCTATGAGTTGGATACCGACTTGACGGCACCTAACAACAACAACAATATATTGATATTCATGTGTCTCACATAGTGCCTGGGAAGCAGATGGCTGCCAGAGGGTTCTTTTATCCCCTTTCTTCCTGCCTAGCATTCCCTGTCACAGGGGCCCATCTTCTGCTTTCCAGGGCTGACCCATACAGTGGTAGAAGTTGTGCACTGCTTGCTCTATTTCTTCTGACCAGTTTTTGCCCTGGCTTAAATGTCGCCCTTTTTCTCAAAATCATTCCTTAGTTCCTGGGAAGAATGAACTGCTCCTGTTTCCATAGTCTCCTAACACTTTATTAACTGTCTTTAAGTTATTTCTGTTTCTGTTACTGGTCTGAATACCTTAGAGACTCCAATTTGTTCATTCGTATATTCAATCCTATACCCAGGACATATATTCCACAAAAGGAGCATTTTATAAATATTAATTGATTGAGGTAAATCTGACAATAGATTAGTAAGAATACAAAAGGGGCTTTGCTTCTTGTGTATCTGAATCTTCAGATCTCTCTGTAAATTGATACAATATTCTCTTCCTTGGGAAAGAAACATTTGCATCCTTTCTTTGTGTTTCCATGGAAGTACATCCATTCTTGTTCTGAGCCTGACTTAGATCCCTAAGTTTGGACTTGGGGAGAAAAAAGGGTTTCCTTCATATAAGTAAGAGTTGCTGTGTTTATTTTGTTGTGAGGACCATCTCTCCCTCCACCTGTCCCTCTGCCTTCTAGCTTTGGGAGTAAGTGTGCGAGGTTGCAAGGTCTTAGATGTGAATATATTTAATATATTTCATCAAATCTAAAATTCATCAATTATTAGAAACATTTCTGTATTTTCAAGAGAGTATAAGTGCTGCCAAGAAATAGTGACACATTGTCAATTATAAAATATATCCCAGTTACAGAGATGTTAAAATTTGGAAAAAAAAAAAAAAACCTCTATATTTTAGACTCAATGAAATATGTGCTTAGCTTCTCTAGTCCAGATTCACAGAAACCTGTTTACCATAAACCTCCTTGCACAGCCGGGTTTGGTGGTGTACGCCTGTAATCCCAGCGGTTCGGGAGGCGGAGGTTAGGAGGATTGCAAATTCAAGACCAGAGGCAGTCTGCATAACTTAGCGAGACCCTGTATCAAAAACTGAAAAAATGGGCTGATGGTGCAGCTCAGTGGTCCAGCACTTGCAAAGCATGCAGGCGCGAGGCCCTGGGTTCAACCTCCAGTACCGAAAAAAAAAAAAAAAAACCTCCTTGCAAAGAAATCCTAGCTACTGGTTACTTGCAGCATTCAGAGGGCAGCAGGAAAAAGCATAGCTGGTGGTGGTTTTATGGACCCAGGGCACTAGTACACATGAAAGCGGTTCATGGGCTTAGAATGTCCAGGTCGATGGTTGCTGTCTTTGCTCTGCCAGAGTTTGTGTTCCTGTCCAGTGTTCCACAGACCAAGGAAAGGGGACAGAGGGGTAGGGAGTGAACAAAGGGATTCCCCCTCCTTGGGTCAGGATGTGCTTGTATGGGCAGGAGAGGCCGACTTCATGTCTCGGTGTGTGTTGGCTGGAATGTGACACTCAATGCAGTGCTCCTTCCTCTCAGCACAAGCTCCATTTTGTGCCTTGAGAGTTATTTGTATTGTGTGTAGATCTTCAAGCACTGGCTGGGCTTCCCCGCTGGTCTCTCCTGGGTGTAAGCTTCCAGATCAAGGACTAATGGGCACGGAGGCGGCCCCCACCTTCCTGGGCCCACCCTGAGCCCTGTGGGGACAGCGAACCAGGCAGATGCTGGGGTGGGAGAAGAGGAGAGGCTGCTGCTGTGAGGCGAGAGGGGAGTCTGGGTGCAACCTGGGCAGAGGGCCAGCGAGAGGCTGACAGGAAGCCGGGAGTCTGGGAGGGATGGGGCCGAGGCTCAGGGTGGGAGTGAGGAGGGCTTGGGAAAGAAACTGCTACCCACATGGAGAGAGAATGAACTCAAGTTGAAGGACCTGAGGAAGAAGAATTAGTGGAGTTTTCAGAGACTATACTTGAAAACAAATGGTTTGCATGGAGGATTCTTTTACCCTGTGTGTGTTTAATGGCTCCAGGGAGGAGGAACAGCCAGCCAGTATTGGATAACTAAGTGAGGCCTCGAATATTCTGTAGGGCAAAGAGCAGTACTCTCATGGGTTGGTGCTTGGCGAGGGGCAACAGGATGGTGCCCTGTGCTGCTGATAGGAGGGGTTGAGCCAGCAGGTTGAAGGCGGCTCCTCCACAGGCCTCTAGCCAGTCAGGGGTCAGCTGTGGCTTAGTTCAGTTTCTTCCCAGGCACGATGAGCACAAGGCCCCAGAACACCAGCCTGACTTGAGGCTGGCAGGAGAAGGGAAGGAAGTGGCCGCCCTGGGCCCGGGGATGCTGGGAGGCCTGAAAGGGGATGGTGACCTCAGTGGGTGTCCTTTCCTGTTCCTGACGGGCATTACAGGACATCTCCTCCTGGGGAATGAAGAGCTTGCTCAGTGTTTGCTTTGGGAAGTGGTAGGAATTCCACAGACTTTGAAACAGACTTATTTTGCTCATGACTGAGGTGATAGAGCTGACTGCCTCTTCCCAGGTTCCCTGGGGTCCAGAGACATCAGGAGAATCAAACTTGCCAGGGCTTTTGTGGAGTTATAGATGTTACAGATGCTAGCACTTCACACCTTCAAGGACATGTGTTTACGGAGGCCTTTATTTACTCTCCACTCTGCCAAGCATATTTTATTATTTTATTGTTATTGGCTACATAGAACATCCCCGTTAGCTATAATTATCTCCATTTTACAGGTACAAAAACTGAGAGATTACATTTCCCAGGGTCAAATTAAGTGGCAGAACTGGGATTCAAACTCAAGTCCTGTTGAATCTAAAATTCAGGCTCCTGACTGCAGTAAATACAATAAAAAGTTCTCAACAGGGCATGGTGGTGCATGCCTACAATCCCAGCACTCGCAAAGCTGAGTGAGGCAGGAAGATGAACGTGAGTTCCAGGCTAGCCTGGGCTACACAGCGAGAACCTGCTTCATAAAACAAACAAACACCCAGGCACGGTGATGCACTCATGTAATCCCAGCAATGGTGAGGCTGAAGCAGGAGGATCATGAGTTCAGGGCCAGAGGCAGTCTGTATAACTTATTGACAACCTGACTCAAATAAAAAATTAAAAAATGGGTTTGGGTTATTGCAGCCCAATAAAAGAACACTTGCAAAGTATGTGTGAGACCCTGGATTCAACCCTCAGGTACCAAGAAAAAAAAAGAAAACAAAACAAACAAAACATCAAAACCAAACAAAGCCAGCCAACCAAACAACAAAAGAAAACCTCATGAAAATACTCGACTAAATACCAAGGACTTTCTCCTTTTGAATCATGATGTCCATCACTCCAAATACTTGCATGTACAATTACTATAAACATAAACATCCTTAGTATGTCCTCTGTAACTCAGTTGTTGTTAAGTTGGGTCTGACTCAGAGCGACCCCATGTACAACAGAACGAAACACTATCCAACACTGTGCCATGCACACAATTTTTTTATATTTGAGCCCATTGTTGCAGCCATTGTGTTTCTTCTCATTTTGAATTGGGCTATATCAGCAAAAGCTTGCAGTCGCAGCCCTGTGGCATCTGATCCCGTCAGATCTTGGAAGCTAAGCAGGGTCACGCCTGGTTAGTACTTGGATGGGAGACCGCCTGGGAACACCAGGTGCTGCAGGCTTGGGAGATGGACCTGATAACTCTGCTTTGAAGAGAGAACTCTATCCCATTAATTTCTTGAATGCCTTCTAGCCCAGGGTGCTCATTTTCTGGCACTGTATTTGGCAGTGCTTCTCTGCCATTCATAGGGTTTTCAATGGCAAATTGTTTTGAGAGTAGGCTGCTGGGTCCTTCTCCCTGGTCTGGGAGCTCAGCTGAAACCTGTTTACCATGGGTGGCCCTACTGGCATGTGGAATACCAGCAGCATAGCTTTTATCATCATAGCAACACATAAGCCCCCAGAGCACAACAAGCTGACAGACATGGGGGATGTAACTCAGTACCTCCATTAAAATCAGCAAGTTAACGCTAATATATTATTATCTTTTAGTGTTAAGAACAGACTTTATTTTTATCAAGTATTCCCGTGAAGTCTTTTATAGTGAAAGGATCTCATTCCAGTATATTTCTCCACTCTGGAACAATCCTTCAGTCCTCCCTGATTTTCATGACCTTTACACTTTGGAAGGAGACAGGCTGGTTATTTTGCAGAATGTGCTGAAACTTGGTTTGTCTGATGTTTCCTCAGATTAGATGTTGTTGTTGTTGTTAGGTGCCGTCGAGTTGGTATCCGACTCATAGCGACCCTCAGAGGGTTTTCAATGGCTGACTGTTTCGGGATTGCCTAAGGAGTGGGTTGCCACATCCTTCTCCCATTTTGCGGTGCTGGAAATTGAACTCGGGACCTCAGAGACTGCAGTACAGCGCTCTACCAACTGAGCTAAATCCCAGCCCCTCAGATTAGATAGCAGTCACATGTCTTTGGAGGAATATCCTAGAAGTGATGCATTCTTCTCATTAGAACACACTCTAGTACAAATGGGTTAATGGCCTAACCCATCACTTTTGTTTTATTTCCAGGTGGAATTTAGGCAAAACTTATAATATTGTATTGGGATCTGGACAAGTTGTGCTGGGAATGGACATGGGTCTCAGAGAGATGTGCGTGGGAGAGAAACGGACAGTGATCATTCCGCCCCACCTGGGCTATGGAGAAGCTGGTGTGGGTAAGTGACTCTCTTCAGAGATGTTGGGGCACATCGACCATCTGAATTTTGTGGATTTTGGGTGCCATAGGTGGAACCTCAGTATGCTGCTTGCATTTAAGACTAGAAGGATCTTTCTTTTTCTTTTTTCAAGTTTTTATCATTTTTGTTGAAAGACCCCTCTGAACACAGCTATAGTACTGCCCCTTACCGTCTGGAGACAAAATGGCTTTCAGGGAAATATGTCATGGGACCTCTGGTTTACATGGAAACAGCACTCTCAGTGATTCTCTGCGGCCAGACAGTCTGTTTCTTTCTGGAACTTTCCTGGACAGGTAGAATGCTGAAGGGCATTGCTGTTCACCTCTCCTGAACCTGAAATTCAGCCAAGAAAATACCCTTGGGCAGAGACTGCTCTCAAGCTCTGGAAAAACTGGCTTCACTGTACCCTTAAAGTGGTTGTGTTTTACTTTATGATTTTTGTCACATGTGTGTGCACCCCTCGGGGGGGGGGATGGAACACCTCTTTACATACTGCCAATAGCTGGGGCTGGAAAGCACTAACTTATAAAAGTGATTGGCACTTTGATTTCCATTTCTGAAGCAATCCTGAAACAATCAGCCATTTAAAACCTTATGAGGGTCGCTATGAGTCAGACTCCACTCAATGGCACCTAACACCTGGAAGGATATATTCACATACTCATATAACTTCTTTACGACAATACTATATATACTGATCTTGACTTTGTATTTATAGTTATATCTGGGATCATCATTTTCAGGCACAGCATTCTTAAAGTTCTGCTATTAAATTTAATCAAAAAGTTCTAACGTTGGGGATGGGAGTATAGCTTTGTGGTAGAGTTTTTGCCCTGGGTTTGATCCCTAGCACTGGAGGAAAAAAAAGTTCTACCCTTGTGTCTGCTAGTTAATGGCTTTAAAATGTTTTTTTCGAAATACGAAGAAATACTTTTTGTTGTTATTATTTGTTTTTTTGTTTTGTTTTGTTTTTTTGAAATAGAGTCTCACTGTGTAGCCTAGGGTGGCCTTAAATTTTTTACCCTCTTGCTTCCACTTGTTGAGTGCTAGGATCCCAGGCATGTGTCATCACACCTGGCCTAACAAATACATTTCATCTCCCAATTTGTATTACACATAGTATTACATATAAAATTAAAACTTGATTTTTATAAAATAATGCCTATCCTTTTGTCTTCAAGGTACAGGGATCTAGTTTATTTTGTTCCTTTATTTAAAAAGGAAAATGCTAGTCAGGCACAGTGGTGCACACCTTGTTAATCTCAGCAACTGCTGGCAGAGACAGGAGGATGGCAAGTTTGAGGCCAGAGGTAGCATGCATAATATAGCAAGACTGTCTCAAGATAAAAAAGAAAAAATTTTTAATGGCTAGGGGTGCAGCTCAGTGGTAGAGTGCTTGCAAAGTATGCACAAGGCCCTGGGTTCAGCCCTCCAATATCGTTAAAAAAAAAAAAAAAAAGAAAAAAAAAGGAAAGTGCTGGTGACCCACCGCTAGGCTAATCCTACGGTGTGGTAAGGGGTCCCTTGCCACAGCTGGAAGTGGTGGCCCCTGCGGCACTCCTGGTTTCCTAAAAAGTGCCTTCCTGAGGTGGAGCAGCTGGAGGCTGGGGCAGGAGCGCCGATGGATGGGCTTGACCTCCGCCCTGTAGGCTGACACCACTTCCCACCCTGTCGCTTGAGTAGATGGAGAAGTGCCTGGCAGTGCCGTCTTGGTGTTCGACATCGAGCTGCTGGAGCTCGTGGCCGGCCTGCCCGAGGGGTACATGTTCATATGGAACGGGGAGGTGTCCCCCAACCTCTTTGAAGAGATCGACAAGGATGGCAATGGAGAAGTCCTCCTGGAAGAGGTAACTGGCCTGTGCAGGACCAAGGGTCAGAGGTTGCTCGGAGACTGTTCTGGAAGTGGGGGGGTTCGCAGGGAGAGGAGGATGACTGCCCTGGACTTCCTGTGGTGATGGGAATCAGCACATGTGTGTACCAAGGGCTTTTACGCATGCGCTCCAAACTGAAGCTCAGCTGAAGACACTCAGCCCGTGAGAGGTGCGGGGCTTATCTCAGAACACACAGATGGGCACTCAGCTCCCCGTTCCTGGGGCCGCTGCTGGTCTGCACGGTGCTAAGCATTCTCACGTGTATTCCCTGTCTCCACTCTCCTCACGGCCATGTAATCAACCTTGTTTTAGAGGAAGAAACTGCAGAGTGTCAGTGCCTTCCAGGGCACTGTGCTTTCTTGGTGCTGTCTCTGGCAGCTCTTGACCTCTTGTCCCACAGGTCTGCCTCTGGAGTGCCCCGGGCTAGGCCCAGGCCTATGTTTTCTGCTTGTCTTTAACTTACTCCCTTGGTGGTGTCGTTGGGTCCCGTGGCTTCTGATGCCTTCCAGATTTGCACTCCAGCCTGGTCTTCTCTGTCCACTTTGTGCTCGTATGTCCAACTGCCTGCTTGACATTTTCATTTATTGAACTGCTGATCCTCCTCCCATTCCCCCCACCCAAGCCTGCTTCACCCCAAGCCTTTCCCCTGGCAGCCAGTGGCAACTCTGCCCTTCTAGTCACTCAGCAAGAGCACTCAGTAATCTTCTCAAACATGGGTGCAGTCGTGACCATTCCTCAGAACCTGCAGAGCCCCCACCTCCAAAGCTTTGCAGTGGCCCATAAAGATTCTCCGCCAACTCACTGGCTATGCTTGCTCGCCTCACTTGGCCCAGTGCACGTCCCCTTGGTGTTCTGTGCACGTGCTAGGTGAGCATCTGCCCCAGGCCTTTGCATCAGCTGCCCTCTCTGCCTAGAAAACATTTGCCCTAGATTAACTCTTTGGTTGGTTTCCTTACTTCCTGTAAGCCTTTGCTCAAGTCTTCCCTGACCACCAAATTTAATGGTTCAACCCACTCTCCCT
This sequence comes from Pedetes capensis, assembly GCA_007922755.1. Classification (NCBI taxonomy): domain Eukaryota; kingdom Metazoa; phylum Chordata; class Mammalia; order Rodentia; family Pedetidae; genus Pedetes; species Pedetes capensis. The sequence continues at coordinate 79,495 of VMDO01008987.1, forward strand.
TCCTTTTTTAGCTTGACTTCATTTTTTTCTGGAGCATTCCACTTTGTAACTTAATATATAATTTACTTATTAACTTCATGTGCAATTGTCCATCTTTCCCACTAGAATGCAAGCATCACAAGGGCAGAGTGTGTGTGTGTCTATTCATGTATCCTATGCATTTAGGACAGTGCTCAGCATGGTGGACACTCTGCAAATTTTTATTGTGTTAACAAAAACGTCCATACAACACTGTTCTTAGAGTGCAAAGGGGGTCAGCGACCCACTTCCACTTGGGGGCAATTATAAATAAAGCTACTATAAACATTGTATGTGTGTTTTTGTGTAGACATAGGTTTTCAACTCATTTGGGCATATACTCAAGAACATGACTGCTGATTACATATGGTAAGAGTATGTTTAGTTTTATAAGGAGTTGCTAAACTATCTTCCACAGTGGCCAATAGGGGTTGAATTATGTTACCCCCAAAGTCATATATTGAGACCATAACCCCTGATATCTTAGTATGTGACTATATTTGAAGATGGGGACTTTAAAGGGATTAATTAAGATAAAAT
>VMDO01008988.1:0-72974 GCA_007922755.1 Pedetes capensis
TGCACTTATCTATTTTCAGTGAATATCTTTGCATCAGGGGGTGAGGATCAGTTGGAATATATAGACAGGATAAATTCAATTTACACATCTACCTTTTGTCTTATTTGAAATTTTATAATCAGGAAAATCTATTAAGACAAATATTTGTAAAAAAATATGTAATCCAACTGACAAAAATTATGTACACGTATATTATGTTTTGAACATATGTTTGGCTTGCTAGGAAACGTGCAGATTAAAGCATTGTTTTGGCAGTATATCTGTGGGTATATGTGTTTCTATGTCTCAAATTTCATCCCAAATAATCATGTGCTCACACAGAGCTCTCTTTTCAGCTCAGGCAAGAAGTGGATGTCTAGTTTTGGGTTTAGAGATCACAGAAAATCCTATATTCAGAGGATTACTGCCAGTGGGTGGTAAATTCTAGAAAGATCTGGCTGATATCAGAAATCCAAGCTCCTCCTTCACTCCTCCCTCCCCTTGCCAAGCCTCATTTCCTGAGACTTTCAGAAATGCAATCCTGATTCTGATCACCAGGTGGCATCTATGTCCATTTTCTTTCTTCTTAATGAAAAGGCACGTACTTTTTAGAAGGAACAAAATGTTATTTTTAAAATTGCTTGTGGAAAGTATACATAAAGTACAAATAGTGTTTTCACACTTAATTGTTTAAGGTTCTGGGAATCCAATCCAGGCCTTTCATATGCTAGGCCAGAACTCTACCACTGAGCTACATCTCCAGCCACAAATAGTGTTTTCAAAATATCTTTTTATATACAAAGACTAAAAAGATACCTATTTAGTTTCTCCTCTCTCTCTCTCTCTCTCTCTCTCTCTCTCTCTTTCTCCTTCCCCCCCTCCCTCCCCTCAGCTGGCTAACCTGTCCACCCTGTAAAGAAGGCTTCCTGAAGAGAATATGTAGTTCAAGCTCCCCAAGTACCATACTCCTTCAATGGTTTTCCAGCCCATAGTTTTCCAGAGTAGTTTCTCTGAAACTACTGGCTCTGATGTCATTACACAAACATGCTCAGAGAAAATCTACTTAACAAGGTAATTACACACCCTTTCTCCAGCTAGCATTCAAGGTTCACTCCCTCATGGATCCAGACTACATTTATCCTCCTGTTTCACAATTGCTCTGTGGTTTTGGAAAACTGCACTGTGGGATGTTTCCTCAAGGGACTCCTGTGTTTGTTGTATACCTCTTTAGCAGGTTGGGGAACAACCAAATGAACAGACCTTGGCTTTTGTACATGCATGGTGACATTATATATTTGATCAACCTTCTAAAAGAGGATTGTTTTATTTATTTATTTATTTATTATTTATTTATTTATTTATTGTGGTACTTGAGAGTTGAACTCAGGGCCTCACACATGCTAGGCATGTGCTCTATCACTGTCGGGGTTCAGCTCTGGCCTGGATATGGCCTCGGTTCCTTGCCCTGACACCAGTAATGTCCCAGGACACTTGGGGTTAGGGTAAGAGCCTGGCTGGTGATGCCAAAGTAAGGACTTTGGGAGCCTTCTTAACAAAAGAGGATAGGAACTTTTATTGAGTTGCTCCTCCAAAGAGGACCGACCAGCAAGCAGCCATTTAAAGGTGGCAGCTCAGAAGCTAGCAGCATGGAATGCTGCTGCTTTAATGGTGCTACAGCTTTAAGATGTTATGCTAATCACCATGCGAGGTGGCTCAAGCCTGTAATCCCAGCGGCTTGGGAGGCATAGGCAGGAGGATGGCAAGTTCAAGACCAGATGCAGTCTGCATAACTTAGCTAGACCCTGTCTCAAAAAGTAAAAAAATGGCTGGGGGCACAGCTCAGTGGTCCAGCACTTGCAAAGCATGCAGGCGGGCCTTCGGCTCTTCAGGGCCCCTGAGCTTGACATGGAATCTTGCTTGAAGTCTGACACAGGATTAGGGTGTGTTGGTTCAAGGTGACGGGGTCCTGGTAGTAGGTGGAGAACAATACGGTGATAACAAGGGGGGGGGCTAGGGTTGGTCAGTGGTCTGCTTATATAGCTTTTGGGAAAAGGGAGCATGCCAGGAGGTAGCCAGTCAGAGTGCATTCCCTGACAGGTATGTCAGTTTACCTGCCATACCTACCAGGTGGGGCAGTTATTTAAAGAAGGTGAATTTGGGGCACAATTTAGATAGGTGGGTTACTCCCTGGCCAGGCCAATCAATAGGCTTCCCTATTGACCAATCAAGGGAGTCCTGATGGCCAATCAAGGTGGAGATAGCTGTGATACAGCTGGCCTGGTCAGGGGCCATCTTTGGTCATTCGATGGGAGGGGGAGGAGTGAAGGACCAGGATGTAGGCCATGCGTCACTGACCCTGGAGGATAGATGTTGATCCTCCAGATAGCTATATATGCCCCTATCATGGTGGTACTCTCTAGGAATCCCAACATATCACTATGCTGTACCCTAGCCCCATATTTATTTATTTTTGAGTTTTGAGACAGGGACTTGTTAGGTTGTTCAGGCTGCTTCTGGCCTCAAGTTTGTGATCCACCTGCCTCGGCCTCCCTAATCACTTGGGATTATAGGAATGCACCACAATACCAGAGTTATCAACTTCTCTTAAAGAGATAAAATCCATTTCTTTGTGCAAAAGGACCAAGTTATAAGGATCAGCATCACTTGGTCTCTAAGGCAGTGATATGTAGAGGAAAAAGCACAGACTTTGAAATCACAGATGGGAGTGGGGAATGCAGGAAAAGGATTTAATATTTATTGGGAGCATTCAGTAAGCCGGCAATGTGGGGAAATTGTTTATATTAGTCTTGAGTAATGTCTAGCATGCATTTTGTAATCTGTTATGGAAACTACTATGGAATAATAGTTGAATGTATTATTGACAATGGAAATGGAAATGGAATTGTAAGAAATCACTTAAATAATCCAATAAAGGGCAAGAGAAAAAAGAAAAAGCAACATAGGACAGGCAGAGCAAATAGCAAGATGTTAGATTTAAGCCCAGCTATATCAGTGATTATATTATAGGTAAACAACTACATATTGCTTAGAAGAGATCCACTTTTAATATAAAGCCATAGAAGGGTGAAAGTAAAAGAATAGAACAAAATATGCCTTGCAAGTGTTAACAAAATAGAATTTGATATAGCTCTATAAATACTAGATAAAGTAGGTTTTAAAGCAAAAAGTGTTAGTAAAGACAATGATAAAAACAGTCAATTTACCAAGAAGATAAAATAATTCCGAAATTTTAGACGAGTCTATATGTAAATGCATATATGCTTGAATAAAAAATAAATCACAATATAAATACCACCTTGTTACCTATTTTTACTTGTAAAAATTTAGTTCTGTTTTAGTTTTTTTTTTTTTTCTTTTTACTATACTGGACATTTGAACCCAGGGCCTCAAGCACTGTAGGCAAGTACTCTACCATGGATCCACATTCCTAGCCCCTTTTTAATTTTGAAACCAGTCTCACTAAATTGCTCAGGGTGCCTCTGGCCTTGAACCTGCAATCCTGCCTCAGCCTCTCAAATCATACTTTTTTTTTCTGAGACAGAGTCTTAACATGTAGCTTAGGCTCGCCTTGATCTTGTGATCCTCCTGCCTCAGGCTTCTGAGTGCTGGGATTACAGGTGTGAGTCACCATGCCCAGTTTGTCTACTTTTTTAAAAGTAATGTTTTGAAAATAAAACAGAAAAGTACACAAATCATAAATATGTTCTTGTTTGGTGCCGTCGAGTCGTGCCCGACTCATAATGACCCTCATAGGGTTTTTAATGGCAGATTGTTTTTGGGATTGCCTTGGGAGTGGGTTGCCACGTCCTGCTCCCATTTTTGTGGTGCTGGGAATTGAACTCAGGACCTCAGAGACTGCAAAGTGGCACTCTACCAACTGAGCTAAATCCCAGTCCTCAATTAATATATTGTTAGGTAGTGTCAAGCCATGTCTGACTCATAGTGACCCTCATAGGGTTTTCAATGGCTAATTGTTTTGGGATTGCTTTGGGAGTGGATTGCCAAGTCCTTCTCCCATATCATAAATATACACCTTGATAAATATCCATAAAATTAACATGTTTGTGTGACTAGAACCCATATTAGGAAAGAATATTTCCCATACCCTAGAAACTCCATTGGTGTCCCACTCTACTCACAAAATCCTCATCTCCTACCATGTGTAAACATTATTCAGACTTCTAAAAGTAGATTAATTTTGTCTGTTTTTGAATTGTAGCTAAATGGAATCATACACTGCATACTCTTCTGTCTACTATTTTTCACTCAACATAATCCATCTACTAATCATCCACTTGGTTGCATGTGAAAGTAGTTTTTTCATTATTATTGCTGTATGGTATACCATTAAATAAATATAACAGGAGATGTAAATAAATTATCTTTTTTCTTTTCTTTTCTTTTTTGTTTTCTTTTTTGTTTTCCTTTTCTTTTTCTTTTTTTTTTTTTTTTTTTTTTTTGAGACAGGATCATGCTGTGTACCACAGGCTGGCCTGGCACTTGCTATGTAGACCAGATTGGCCTTGAATTTGAGTCAATTCTGAGTGCAAAGATTAAAAGTGCGCATTACCATTGTTGTTAAGTGCTATCAAGTCGGGTCCAACTCATAGCAACCCTGTGTACAAAAGAACAAAACATTCCCCAACACAGTGCCAGGAACATGATCTGTTTTATGTTTTAGCCCATTGTTGCAGCCACTGTGCTAATCCATCTAGTAGAGGGCCATCCTTTTTTTCATTGACCCGCCACTCTCCCAAACATGATGTCCTTCTCCAAGGATTGATTCCTCCTGACTACATGTTCACAATATGTCAGACACAGTGTAGCCATCCTTGCTTCTAAGGAACGCTCTAGTTGCACTTCTTTTAGAATGAATCGGCTCTTTTGGCAGTCCATGGTATATTCAATATTTGTCTCCAGCACCATAACTCAAAAGCAACAATTCTTCTCCTGTCTCCCTTATTTAACAACCAGCTTTGACAACCATATAATGTGACTGAAAATACTATGAGTCAGGCACACCTTCATCTTTAATGTGATATCTTCACTTTTTGACACTTTAAAGAGGTCTTTTGCAAAAGCTTTTCCTAATGCAATGTGTCTTTTGATTTCTTGAATGCTGTTTCTGTAGATGTTGATTGTGGGCCCAACTAAAGCAAAATCTTGGACAACCTCCATCTTTTCATAATTTAGCATGAAGTTGCTTACTGATCCAGTTGTAAGGATTTTTGTTTTCTTGACGTTGAGGTGCAGTCCATACTGAAGGCTGTGTTCTTTGATCTTCATCAGTAAATGTTTCAAATTCTCTTCACTTTCAACAAGCAGAGTTGTGTCATCTGCATAATGCAGGTTGGTAGTGAGTATTCCTCCAATTCTAATGGTATGTTCTTCTTCATAAAGTCCAGCTTCTCAGATTATTTGTTCAGCATAGAGATTGAAGAGGTAGGGTGAAAGGATATTGCCCTAAAGGATACAGCCCTGATGCACACCTTTCTTGACTTTAAAGGTAGTGTTTCCTTGTTCTGTTCAAATGACTGCCTCCTGGTCCATGTGAAGATTCCACCTGAATGCAGTTAAGTGCTCTGGTGTTCCCATTCTTCTTAATATTATCCATAAGTTGCTATGATCCACACAGTCAAAGGCCTTCGCATAGTCAATAAAACATAGACAGACATCTTTCTGGTACTCTCTGCTTTTGGCTAATATCTATCTGACATCAGCAATCATGTCCCTGGTTCCATACCCTCTTCTGAATCCAGCTTGATTTTGGGGTAATTCCCTGTATATATACTGCTGCAGTTGCTTTCGAATGATCTTCAGCGAAAGTTTACTTGTGTGAGATATTAATGATATTGTTTGATAATTTCTGCATTTGGTTGAATTCTCTTTCTTGGGAATAGGGACAAATGTGGATCTCTTCAAGTTAGTTGTCCAGCTAGCTGTTTTCCAAATCTCTTAACATAGACAAGTGAACACCTCCAGTGCTGCATCTGTGTATTGAGACATATCAATTGGTATTGTATCAATTCCTGTAGCCTCGTGTTCCACCAATTCCTTCAAGGCAGCTTCCACTTCTTTCTTCAGTACCATTTGTTCCTGATTGTATACAATCTCTTGAAATGGTTGGTCATCCACCAATTCTGTTTGGTACAATGACTCTCTGTATTCCTTCCATCCTCTTTTTATGTTTCCTTTGTCATTTAATGTTTCACCTGTAGAATCCTTCACTATTGCTACCCAAAGCTTGAATTTTTCTTCAATTTGTAAGCTTGAGAAAAAACAGAGTGTGTTATTCCCTTTTGGTTTTCTATCTCCAGCTGTTAACACATGTCATTATAATGTTTGGCTTTGTCTTCTCAAGCTGCCCTTTGAAATCTGTTGAGTTCTTTAACTTCATCATGTCTTCCTTTTACTTAGGTGTTCAATGTTCAAGGGCAAGTTTCAGAATCTGTCTTGATATGTAATTTAGTCTTTTCTTTTTCCGTTTTTTTAAAACAGCCTTTTGCTTTCCACATGAATGATGTCTTTGATGTCATACCAGAACTCCTCTGGTCTTCAATCATTAGTGTCTAATACATAAAATCTGTTCTTAAGGTGGTCTCTGAACTCAGGTGGAATATACTCAAGGTCATACCTTGACTCTTGTACATATGTTCTAATTTTCTTCAGTTTCAATTTGAACCTGCATATGATCAGTTGATGGTCTGATTCAGAATCAACATCTGGTCCTGCTCTTATTTTTGATATTGAGCTTTTCCATCATCTGTTTGCACAAATGTAGTCAATTTCGTTCCTGTGTGTTCCTTGTGGTAAATTCCACTTGTATAGTGGCTGTTTATCTTGATGAAAAAATGTGTTTGTAATGGATAGGTCGTTAGTCTGACAAAATTCTATCATATGATCTCCAGTATGTTTTCTGTAACCAAAGCCATATTTTCCAACTACTGAGCCTTCTTCTTTGTTTCTAACTTTTGCATTACTGTCACCAGTAATTATCAATGTATCTTAATTGCATGTTTGATCAATTTCAGATTGCAGGAGCTGGTAAAATATCTTCCCTAGCTTTGTTTGTGTCCTTAGTGGTAAGTGTATAAATTTGAATAATAGTCATATTAACTAGCCTTCCTTATAGGGGTATGGATATTATTCTATCACTGACAGCATTGTACTTTACAACAAATCTTGAGACATCTTTTTTGATGATGGCAACCTCATTTTTCCTTAAGCTGTCATTCTCAGCATAGTAGACCATATGATTATCTGATTCAAAACAGCCCATGCCAGTCAATTTTAGCTCACTAATGCCCAAAATATCCATGTTTATGCACTCCATTTCCCTTTAGACAATTTCTAATCTTCCCAGATTCATGATATATACATTCCACATTCCAATTATTAATGGATATTTACAATTGTTCTTCTTATTTTGAGTTGTGCCACATCAGCAAATGGAGGTCCCTGGGGCTTTACTCCATTCACATCATAAAATTGACTCTACTTTGAGGAAGGCAACTCTTCCCCAGTCATCTTTTGAGTGCCTTCCAACCTGGGGGTGGGGCTCAATTTCTAGCACTATATCTGACAGTTTTTCTCTGCTATTCATAGGGTTTTCAATGGCTAATTGTTACATGTGTCTATCAATTTGTCATGCTGTGGTGGCTTGTTTGTTGCTGTGATGCTGAAAGCTATGCCACCAGTATTACAAATATCAGCAGGGTCACCCATGGCAAACAGGTTTTAGCTGAGCTTCCAGACTAAGACATACTGGGAAGAAGGATGGACTAACCTATTCCCCAAACAATTAGCCATTGAAAACCCTATGAATAGCAGAGAAAACCTGCACTACCATATCTGGTACTAAAAATTGTTTTCAATATTAGTGAAATAATAAGACAAAATATGAATATAAAATATTTGAATTGGTCATGCTAACATAATTGATAAGTGTTGTTGAACTGATAAGTGTAGAAGACTTTAAAACTGAAGAATATTCATTCTTTTTATGTAGAAATAGAATATCTGCAAAATAGACCACACAAAGCCTATAAAGCACATCTCAACAAACTGAAAAGATTGAAATAACAGAGTATATTCTCTGATCATTGTGAAATTAATCTAAACTAACCCCCAAATTGGAAATCAGTATACATTTTGACACTAAGAAATATATTTCTAAATAACCTACCAAAGAACAAATAGAATGACATATGAAAACTTGTGGGATGTGAAATAATAGCAGGCTGGTATTTTTTGGGGGGATAGAATTTGACAGGTTGATTCTAAAATAGCCTAGAGTAGCCAAAAGATTTGTTTAAAAAAGCAAAACTGAAGGACTCAGACTATCTGATTTTGAGATTTACTGTAAAATGCAGAGATCAAGAATATGATTAAGGGGAATAGATAGACTTATAGATCAAGGAGACAGTAATAAGTCCAGAAATAGACCCATACACTTGGTCAATTGACTTTAAGTAAAAGAGTCAAGATAATTCAGTGGAAAAAGAGTAATCCTTTTCACAAACAATGCTGAAATGATTGGGCACTCATATGGAGAAGAATTAACCTTGACTCACATCTCATACAAAAATTAACCAAGTGGTGGGCATCTATAATCCTAGCTACTTGGGAGGCAGGAGGCATGAGGATTGCAGGTTCAAGGCCAGAGGCAGCCTGAGTAACTTAGTGAGACCTTGTCTCAAAATAGAAAATGAAAAAGGGCTGTGGTGCATCTCAGTGCTTGCAAAAATATGTGCAAGGCCCTTGGGTTCAGCCCCTAGTACCAAAAAAAAAAATCAACCCAGACTGTACCATAGACCTAAATATAAGAGCTTAAATGACACAATGCATAAAAAAAATTTAAAAAAAACTTTGTTATCTTTTGTTAGGCAAAAGCTTTTTGCTAAGACACAAAGAACACAAACCATAAATAGTAAATAAACAAGATTTATCAAAATTAAAAACTATTGCTATTTCTAAGATGTTGTTAAGAAACAGAAAGCCAGAGCATAAACCAGGGTAAGGCATTTTCAAATAAACAAAGCTAATAAGGGACTTGTATCCAGAATATATGAATAAGTCATGCAATTCAAAGTATGAAAACAAATAACTGAATTAAAAAATATGGGCAAAGCAATAAAATTGTCATGCTTGTTAGAGTAGTTTACCAATGACAAATCCAAGTGCAGGTGAGGATTGGAGCAAGAAAAACTTTCATATAATTCTGGTGGGAATGTAAAATGATATAGACACTTTGGAAAGAAGTTTTTTTTTTAATAGAGTTAATGTCTTTTTCACATGGCCCAACAATCCCACTCCTAAGTATTTATAGAAGGGAAATCAAAACATAGGTCAACATAAAGACTTAATACAAATATTTATAGCAGCTCTGTTGGTAATTGGCTCAATGTGGAAGCAACCAAAAAGTCAATCAACTAGTGAATGAATAAGCAAATTATTTTATATATACAAATATGTACATATACACAATAAAGAAGGACAAACCTATTAGGACAAGTGATAACATGGATGAAACTCAAAAACACTACACTGAGTGAAATTCAGATATAAATGACTGATTTCATTCATGTGACATTTTGAAAAAAACAAAACTGTAGGGACAAAAATTATATCAATGGTTCCCAGAGGTTGAGGTTGAGGAGAGAGACTTGACTATATAGGGCCCAAGGGAACTTTGTGAGATAATGAAAATATTGTATATCTTGCTTATGGTAGTAGTTACCTGACTGTACGCAGTTATCAAATCTCATAGAATTTAGCTGGGCTGGTAGAACAGGCCTATAATCCCAGCACTCAGGAGTTTGACAAAGGAGGCATCTCGAGTTCCAGGCCAGCTTGGGCAACATAATAAGGCCTTGTCTGAAACAACCAAACAAACAAGTAAACAGAAACTCACAGAACTTCACACTTCAAAATAAGCGTATGGCTTGTAAATTACACCTAAAAAAAAAAAACCCTCGTTTAAAAACAAAGAGACAAACCTGCAAATTTAAGAGAAGCTGGAAAGAAACTATCAAAACATCTATCTCAAGAAGCTAAGAAAAAGCAACCAAATTAAACTGGACTAAGTTTGTAGTGGCATATTTCTTCTTTTGGTGTGTGTGAAGGTGCTGTGTTGCCCAGGCTGGCCTTGAATTTGCAATCCTCCTGCCTCAGCCTCCAGAGTGCTGGGGTTACAGCCTTGCATCACTATGTTGTTGTTGTTGTTAGGTGCCATTGAGTCGGTATCCGACTCATAGCGACCCTCTGTACCACAGGGGAAACACTATTGTCAGTGCTTCTCTGCTGTTCATAGGGTTTTCAATGGCAGATTGATTTTTGGGAGGGGGTTGCCAGGTCCTTCTCCCAAGCCTACACCTTCTGGTGTTCCCACTCGGTCTCCCATCCAGGTACTAACCAGGCCCTACCCTGCTTAGCTTCCGAGATCGGACGGGATCGGATGCCACAGGGCTATGGCTGCGGGCATCACTATACCTGGCCTATAATTCCTCTTTTTTAAAGCTATATTTTCCCTTCATGACTAGTACCTGATGGTTTAAGCATCTATCAATGATCCTTGACTGAAACAATTATTTCATCAAGGGGCTATCATAGAATGATAAAATTTGAATCCCATCATTCTTTATTAGTCAACATCCTTCTAAACCAGAAGGAAGATTTTTCTTACCTGAATTGTGGTTCCTACTGGAAAAACTCATAGCGATGCAATGTGCAACAGAACAAAACACTCCCTGACATTGTGCAATGCACAGGATCTTTTTTATGTTTAAACCCATTGTTGCAACCACTGTGTCAATCCAATAGTTGAAGATCTTCCTTTTTTCATTGACTTATCACCCTCACAAACATGATGTCATTCTCAAGGGACTGGTCCCTCCTGATGATATGTTCAAAATACATAAAATGCAGTCTAGTCATCCTTACAACTGGGTCAGTATGCAACTTCACAATAAACGGAGAAAAGATTGAGGTTGTCCATGATTTTGCTTTACTTGGTTCTACAATCAACACCCATGGAAGTAGCAATCAAGAAATCAAAAGATGCATTGCTTTGGGAAAAGCTGTGGCAAAAGATCTCTTTACAGTATTGAAAGGTAAAGATGTCATATTAAAGGTGTAGGTATGCCTGACCCATGTCATGGTATTTTCAGTTGCATCATATGGTTGTGAAAGCTGGACATTGAACAAGGGAGACAAGGGAAGAATTGATGATTTTGAGTTATGGTACTGGAGATGGTTATTGAATATATCATAGACTACCAAAAGAACCAACAGATCTGTCCTAGAAGTGCAATCAGAGTGCTCCTTGGAAGCAAGGATGGCCAGACTACCATCTTCCGTATTTTGGACATGTAGTCAGGAGGGACCATTCCCTGGACAAAGACATCATGCTTGGGAGAGTGGCAGTTCAATGAAAAAAAGGAAATCCCTTCACCAGATGGATTGACACAGTGTCTGCAACTATGGGCTTAAACATAAATAAGATCTTGTGCCTGACACAGAATCGAGGAGTATTTTGTTCTGTTGTACATAGTGTTGCTATGAGTTGGAGTTGACGACACCTAACAACACGGATTCGATGGCACCTAACAACACCGATTTGACAGCACCTAACAACAACAACAACAACAACAATAAGCCATCCTTGCTTCCAAGGAGCACTTTGGTTGCACTTCTTCTAGGACAGATCTGTTTGTTCTTTTGACAGTCTGTGGTATATTCAATATTCATCTCCAGCACCATAATTTAAAAGCATCAATTCTTCTCCTGTCTCCCTTATTCAATGTACAGCTTTCACAAGCATACGATGTGACTGAAAACACCATGGCATGAGTCAGGTGCACCTTTGTTTTCAATGTGACATCTTTATTTTTCAAGACACTTTAAAGAGGTCTTTTGCAACAGCTTTTCCCAATGCATATAGGGTCATTATAAGTCAGTCCTGACTTGACCACACCTAACAACAACAACTGGAAAAACAGACAACTGCCTAATTGTTCTTTAAGGGAACTTATTATCCCTCAGAATGTTCTGCTTTGGTTTTGCTTTGTCTCAGTTATCCTCAGTCCAATTGAGCAAATATAAAAAATTCTCTGTCAGTTCAAACTGTTGCTTTGGATGTCATTTCAAGAAAAAGAAGTGGGGGCTCTGTGGTGTACTCCTGTAATCCCAGTGACTCAGGAGGTGAAAGCTTGAGGATCTCAAGTTCCAGACCAGAGGCAGTTTGCGTAATTTAGCGTGACTCAAAAAAGTACAAAAAAAAAAAAAAAAAAAAGGCCTGAGGGTGCAGCTCAGTGGTACAGCACTTGCAAAGCATGCAACTGTGAGGCTCTGGGTTCAACCCCCAGTACCAAAAAAAAAAATTGGTTTGATTGGATAGCACTAAATTTATCAGTTATTTTGAGGAAAAACATAGAATAGTATGTACAATATGATCCTCATGTCTAAGCCTATATATTCTCATATAGATCCAAGTATTTAAGGGAATAAAGAATATAGTAAAAGTTGTATTTCAAATACATAGGGAAAGGATGATCTTGGGAATAAACACTTTTGGGAAGCTGGTTATCCATTTGGAAAAAAATAAAATCAGAACCTTATCTCATGCTACTTTAAGTTCCAAATGGATTTTTAAAAACTTATAATAGTATTATAGCCATACAGTTGAAGGGAATTTTTAATAAGACTTAGTTGAAGAAGAAAAAAATCCATAAATGAAAAGATAGATACATGTAACTACATTAAATGGAAAAACTACAGAATGTGTAATGACAACATAAATCATATTAAAATATGCTACGCGCTGGGAGAAAACATTTGCAAAACACAAAACAGAAAAATAAGCACTATCTACACTAAATATAGACCTTCTGCAAAAATAAGATAAAGACAATACAACAGGAAAATAGGCAAACCATGTTAACAGGAAATTTACAGAGACAGGAATGACGGACAAGCATGTAAACAAATGCCTTACTATTTAACAGTAAAATATAATCTAAAAACTTATGTACCACTTCTCAGTTATTTAACAGGCAAAATTTGCAAAGATAAGTTTTTCAGCCTTGTTAACTGCTAAAAATTAAAGAAAACCTAAATGTCCATTAGGAGATGAATTATATACTGTGGGATATAACAGTTTGAAAGATCTACATTAATTTATCTACATTAATATCTTGAAAAGGACTCCAAGATATGTTACTGAGTGAAAAACAAGCTGCACAACATGTGCCATTTGATTCCCTCTAACAATATTTCTAAGGTATATGTACGTATATGAAATTCATGGAAAAAATTGATATTCACATCAAAATAATAAAGTGGCTCTCTCTTACCCAGGTATGGTGGCACATGCCTGTAAACCCAGTACTTGGGAGGATCAGGCAGGAGAATCCTTTCAGGCCAGCCTGGGCTAAACAGCAAGTCTGTCTCAAAAAGCCAATAATAATAGTAGTAGTAGTAGTAGTAGTAGTAGTAGTAGTAGTAAGAGTAATAATAATAACAACAACAACAAAAAGAGAGGGAGTTGGGATATTTTCAAGTATAATTTATATTTGCATATCATATATATATATCTTAACTGTTCAATTTGAAGAGGTTTTTTTTTTTTTTTTTTTTTTTTTTTTGTGGTATCAGGGCCCAGGGCCTCATGCCTGCATGCTTTGCAAGTGCTGGACTACTGAGCTGCACCCCCAGCCTTTTTTTTTTTTAACTTTTTGAGACAGGGTCTCACTAAATTAGGCAGACTTCCTCCGGTCTCGAATTTGCGATCCTCCTGGCTCCGCCTCCCAAACCGCTGGGATTATAGGTGTGCGCCACCGCGACCGGCCAGTTTGAAGAGTATTAACAACTGTATATAGCCATGTAACCAATACACAAAACAAGATACGATATGAAACATTCTCAATCTCCCAGAAAGGTCTCTTCTACCCCCCCCCACCCCCACCCCCGGTGTTCGGGAGTTGAATCCAGCGCCTCACACATGCTTTGCAAGCAATATTCCACTGAGCTGCACCTTCAGTCCATTTTTTAATTTTTTATCTTGACATATGGCCTCACTAAGTTATGGATGCTGCCTCTGGCCTTCAACCCGAGATCCTCTTGTCTTTGCCTCCCAAGTCACTGTGATTACAGGTGTGAGCCACTGCATTCCACTGAGAAAGTTCTCTTGTGCCTCTTTCCAGTTAATTCTCCTCTATCTCCCAGACTATCATTTTATGATTTTTATCTCCATAGATCAATTTTATTTGTTCTTGATGTTGTTGTTAGGTGCCATCAAACCTTTCATACAAATGGAATCCTGTAATATTCCCTTATGTCTGGCTTCTTTCACTCAGCATAGTTTTAAAAATTTATTCATGTTGTTTCATGTATCAGTATTTCATTACTTCTTATTTCTAAATAGTATTCTACTTTATATATGTACAAATTTTTGTCTATCCTCCTGTTGTTTTCAATGTTAAACTATTTTGAGTAAAGCTGACATAAATATCAATGTACAAGTCTTTGTGTGGACATGTTTGTTTTTGCTAAGTAATATTTATAAGTGAAACTGTTGGGTCATTGTTGTTATTAGGTTCTGTAAAGTTGTGTCCCACTCATAGTGACCCTCATAGGGTGTTCAATAGCTGATTGTTTTGCGAATGGTTTGCCACAACCTTCTCCCATTTTTGCAGTGCTGGGAATCAAATCCAGGTCCTCAGAGAGTACAGAACAGCACTCTACCAACTGAGCTAAACACCAGACCCTGTTGGGTCATATGGCAAGTAAATACATAAACTTTATAAGAAACTCAGAAAGAGTTCTCCAGAGTGATTATACCATTTTATAACTTGATAGTAATGTACTGGTGTTCTGGATTCTCTATTCTCACCAGCATTTGGTGGTGTTAGTCTTTTTGCCTTTTGCCATTCTCATAAATGTGTGGTGATAGCTCATCACATTTTCTGATTACTAAAGATGTTGAAGATTGGATATCTTCCTTTGCGAAGTGTCCATTCTTTGTGTGCCCCTTTTACACTGGGTTCTTTTCATGATTGATTGGAAGTAGTTCTTTGTATATTCTGGACGCAAGTTGCTTGGCAGATATATGTACTGCATATATTTTCCAAGTGTGTAGCTTATCTATTAATTTTTAAACTATGTCTATGGATGAACAGAAATTTAAATTCTGATAAAGTTCATTTTATCAGGTTTTTCTTTTATTATTACAACTTTTATGTCATGTCTAGGGCATCATTAACTACCACAAGGTTATGAAAATCTTTCCTTATACTTTCTACTAGAAGATTTATAGCTTTGGTTTTCATGTTTAGTGTGCCAGGAATGTGAAAGAAGTTTTGGTTCCACTGAAACAAGTATTATGGAACAGGATATCAGATTTGAAGAGAAAGAACAGTAAAAATAAAAAATTCTTAGTAGATATGTATAAAAGAAAAAGTCATCAGGGCTGATAAAAAGAATGGAATGAAAACAGAATGCTAGGCTGGTATACACCTGTAATCCCAGCAAGTTGGAAGGTGGAGGTAGGGGAATTTTGAGATTAAGGCCAGAGGCAACCTGTGTAATTTAGCAAGACTCTGACTATAAATCAATAAATGAATAAATAAATAAATAGACTGAGTGTGCAGCCCAGTGGCAGAGCACTTGCAAAAAATGTGTGAGGTTCTGGATTCAACTTCCAAGTACTGCAAGAAGAAAAAAAAAAGAAAAGAAAAAAAAAAAAAGAAAAACCCCCAAAACAACAACAACAGCAACAATAAAAAACAGAATGCATAATCCCCAGAGCACTATAGGTGAGATCAACACAGAGCAGGAGGAAAACGGAACAACAAAATAAAACCATCATCAGTAGAAAATGTAATAATTGGTGGCAGGGATGAATTCAAACATATCATAATCACAATATGAATTGGCTAAATCCACTTAACAAGAAACAAAGACTCCTGTTGTTGTTAGGTGCCCTGGAGTCAGTGTCCGATTCATAGCAACCCTACATACAACAGGCGAAACACTGTTGTCAGTGCTTCTCTGCTATTCATAGGGTTTTCAATGGTGGATTGATTTTTGGGAGTGGGTTACCAGGTCCGTCTCCCAAGCCTACAGTACTTGATGGTCCCAGGTGGTCTCCCATGCAAGTACTAACCAGGCTTCACCCTCCTTAGCTTCTGAGATCTCACAGGATCGGATGCCACAGAGCTATGGCTGCAGGCAAAGACTCCTAGATTGTATTAAGAACAAAAACAAAATCCATCTCTATATTGTATTAAATATGAAGATGGAGAAAGATAAACCAGAGGAAAACTAATGAAAAAAAGCAGATGTCACTTTATCAATATAAGATGGGCTAGAATTTCATACAGAAAGGACTAAAATGGGAAGAGAGGAGTATTTAATAAGTATGGTTATTGGATGGGGAGAGGGGTCAAGACAGGGTGGTGAAGGAGGTGAGCATGAACAATGTACAATGATGTGCATGTACAGAAATATCATAATGAACCCCATTAAGTTGTATACTTAAAATTATAAATAAAAATAACAAAATAAAAAGCCAAAAAATAAGTATGGTTACATTACCTAGGTAACATAACACATAATCTACTATGTAATTAACAATATAGCTTCAAAATAAACATGCAAAATATTGCATACAGTCATCCCTTGGTTTCTGTGAGGAACTGGTTCCAGAACCTCTCTACAGATACCCAAATTCTCAGACACTCAGGTCCCTTATATAAAATGGCATGGTATTTGCCTATAACCTATGTACAGCATCTTGTCTACTTTAAATCATCCCTAGGTTACTTATAATACATAATAAAATGTAAATACCATGTAAATAATTGTATTGTTTAGGAAATAATGACAAGAAAAAGGTAGGTACATGTTCAGTACAATTTTTTTACTGAATATTTTACAATCCAAGGTTGGTTGAATTCACAGAGGTGGAATCCATGGATATAGAAAGCTCACTATATATCTGCATTCTTTTGTGGGGTTTTTTTGAGATAGGCTTTCACTATGTAGCCCAGGCTGGCTTCAAACTCATGATCCTCTTGCTTCCAGCTCCCTAGTGCTGGGATTACAGAAATGCATCATCACACCCAACAAGTATATCTATATTTTTAAGAAAGAATGAAGTGTTCATATTTAAAGATCACATTGTGTTCTAGGAAGTTGAATCTTGTTTGGAAGTTTAGTTATTTAACCGTGCTAGAATCTGAGTGATACTTTACTTTTGTCCTTGCATTTTATTGCATTGAATTGCTTCTTAATAATGGGAAACTATAATTTTTAACTGAAGCCATAGCCCTGTGGCATCCGATCCCGTCAGATCTCCGAAGCTAAGCAGGGTCGGGCCTTGTTAGTACCTGGATGGGAGACCGCCTGGGAACACCAGAAGCTGTAGGCTTGGGAGAAGGACCTGGCAACCCCCTTCCAAAAATCAATCTGCCATTGAAGACCCTAGGAACAGCAGAGAAGCACTGACAATAGTGTTTCCCCTGTGGTACAGAGGGTCACTATGAGTCGGATACCGACTCGATGGCACCTAACAACAACAACAACAATAATTTTTAAAATAAAAACAATGAAATTGTTTTCCTAAACAATGAAGGAGGACTATAATGTATAAAAGCCACCATTCATACTATGAACAAAACCATGAGACACCTAGGAATATATTTAATAAGAAATGTGCTAAATCTATATGAAGTAAACCATACTTTCCCTGAAGGACACAAAATGAGGCAGGATAGAAAGATAGGGAAATTTGAGGGACATGGAGAGGGAAAGAGCTCTCACCCCAGGATCTACTTTGAATCTCACCTGCTGAGAATCAAGAACTTTGACACAACTACCAAGAAGACTGCTATGAGGACTGCCTGCATAGAGACATTACTCTTGAGAGATGTTCTAAATAATGAAAATGTTAAAATAGCAATAATTCATGCTTGGGGTCAAAATGTATGTAACACTTACATTTTACTTTCCCCTCTGTAATTCTGTGCTTCTTTGAGACATGTCCAGGCCACTCCCTTGTGACTCTTTTGTCAAACTTACACAATGTATAATCTCATTTTATTAAAGGGAAGTTCCTCCAATAGAAAACCTAAACAATGGAACTTCTTTTGATCTTATTGGCACCTCTCCAGTTTATGACAGCGGCCTTTCTAGGCTCACATCACACAGGGCATGCCCTAGGTTAAATAAAACTAGAGGAAATGTGTATCTCTCTCTCTCTCTGTCTCTTTTGGTTCCCTCCTCTTTGCTCTCTGGGTATGTCCTGGTCTGTGTCTTAGATGCCTATTTCTCTCTCTCTCAGTGCCCACATGTAATTTAAAGTGTGTACTTTATAAACTCTATAACTTTATTTCACTCTTTGACTTGTTCTGAATTTTTTTTTCTGTGATGAAGCCAAAGACCCAGCTTAACCTAAGTGGAGGGCCCAACTAGGGGAACTCCTCAGGCTAGGCAGCCATGCTGAGCTGTATTTCTCTGCTGTGCCTCCAGCAACAAAAAGAGCATATGAATAGATTTTAGGCATGTACTCTACCACTGAGATACATCTCTGGCCCCATGAATACATTTTAGAAATACTAAGTAACCCTGGTTGAAAATAATTTATTACTAAGATTTCAATTATTCCCCAAATTAATTTATCCATTCAATGAAATCCTGATAAAAAGTTCAACAGGATTTTTTTTTCTCTTTTTGTTGTTTTGAGAAAGAGTTTCACTGTGTTACCCGGGGTGGCTTGGAACTCCCTCTAATGACCACACTGGCCTTGAGTTTGTGATCCCCTTGCCTCCACCTGCCAAATTCTGAGATTACAGGTGTGGACCACCATGCCTGGATCCAACAGGATTTTTCTTTTCTTTTTTTTTTTTTTTTCAGTACTGGGGGTTGAACCCAGGGCCTCACATTTGCATGCTCTGCAAGTGCTGGACCACTGAGCTGCACCCTCAGCCCATTCTTTTACTTTTTGAGACAGGATCTCGCTAAATTACACAGACTGCCTCTGGTTTCGAACTTGCCATCCTCCTGCCTCCACCTCCCGAGCCGCTGGGATTGCCGGAGTGCGCCACTGCACCCAGCTCAATCCAACAGGATTTTTAAAAATAAAAAAAATGTTATTAAGTTGTTTGAGTTCCTTATAAATCTGGATATTAACCCTTTGTCAGAGACACAATTTATAAATATTTTGTCCCATCCTGTAAGTTGCCTCTTCATTGTGTTGCTGCCCAGAAGCTTTTTAGTTTGATGTAATCCCATTTGTTCATTTTTGCCTTTGTTGCTTATAATTTTGAGGTATTGTTGAAAAAAATCCTTTCCCAGACTGGTGTCATGAATTGTTTTCCTTATGACTTCGTTCCACAATTTCATAACTGTGGGCTGTACATTTAAGCCTATAATCCATTTTGGGTTGATTTTTATATATGGTGAGAAAAATTGGTATAATTTCATTCTTCTTCATATGGATATCCAATTTTCTCCTTATCATTTACTTAAGAAACTGTCTTTTCCCCACTGTGGGACCTTAGTACTTTTGTCCAAATTAATTGGCTGTAAATGCATAGATGTATTTCTACGTTCTATATTCTGTTCCATTGATCTATATGTCTGTTTTTATGCCAGTACCATGTTATTCTGGTTACTATGACTGTATGATATTTTGAACTCAGTGTGATGTCTCCAGCTCTATTGTTTTTGCTCAAGATTGCTTTGGCTACTCAAGGTCTTTTGTACTTCCAATGGGCAAAAAATTGGAATAGACTCAGAGAAGACATACAAATGGTCAATAGGTATGTGAAAAAAATGCTTAACATTACTAACTGTATTAGCTACTTTTCATTGTTGTGACCAAAATACCTGACAGAAACAACTTAAGGATAGAAAAATTTATTTTGGCTCATAGTTTCAGAGGGCTCAGTCCATGGTTGCTTCGCCCCAGGTGCTTAGATAGAACATCATGCTGTCAGCTGAGGTTGTGCTTCACTTCTTGGTGGACAGGAAGCAGAGAGAAAGGGCACACAGGAAAAGACCTACTTCCCGCCTCTCACCACCTTCCAATAATGCCATCATATTATGAATCTACCCAGAGGTTAATCCATTCATCAGGTCAGAACCCTCATGATCTAATTATCTCTGGAGATGCCCTTAACAGACACATCCAGAGATGTGCTTCACTAATCCCCTAGATATTTCTTAATATAGTCAAGTTGAAAATTGAGATTAACCACCACCCTAACCTTCAAAGAAATGGAAATCTGAACTAAAATTAAATATTACCTCACCCCCATTAGAATGTGTGCTATCAAAAAGACATAAAAGAACAAATGCTGGACAGCATATGGGGAAAGGGGAATTCTTCAGAGCTTGTTTGGAGGTTCTAGCAGGGAAGGACATCTCCTTTTAAACCCTTGGTGAAGAATGGTCCTCCTCTATTGTGGATGGTCATCCCCTTTGGTTGTAGCTATGAAAAGTACACACATAGAGCAGTGAGGGAGGAAGAGGACACTCACCTCGCCATCCAGATCAGCTGAATCAACCCTAGCGATCAATGGAGTAACAGATGTCACATCCAGATCATCCTCACATCCATAAGGGGAATTCTTATACAAACACTGTCTGTAGAAATGTAAATTGGTAAATCCATTATGGAGCATAATATGGAGGTTCCTCAAAAAATCTACGAATAGAATTAGCATATGATCTAGCAATCCAACTGCTGGTTGTATATCCAAAGGAAATGAAATCAGTATGCTGAAGAGACACCTGCCCTCCCATGTTCATTGCTACACTATTCATTATAGCCAAGAAATGGAAACAACCTAACTGTTCATCAGTTGATGAATGGACAAAGAAAATATGGGAAATATACACAATAGACTATTACCCAATGATAAACAAGGATGAAATTCTGCCATTTGTGACAGTATGTGTGAGGCTGGGGAACATCATGTTAAGTGAAAGAAGACAGGCACAAAAAGATTGAAACCATATGATCTCACTCATATGTGGAATAGAACATTGATCTTATAGAAGTTGAGAGTAGGATAGTAGTTATGAGAGGCTAAAGAGAATAGAGGGAACAGGGAGATCGTGAGAGGTTGGTCAAGGGATACAATGTTATAGCTTGCTATGAGGAATAAATTCTGGTACTCTTGTACAGTAGAGTGACTACAGCTAACAATAATGCATTGCATACTTCAAATATCTACAAAAAGAACTTTGAATGTTCTCATAACAAAGAAGTGATAAATGTTTAATGTGCTGGATGTGCTAATTACCCTGACATTACATAATATGTATATGTGTCAAAGTATCACATTAACTCCATAAATTTGTAAAATTATGTGTTAATAAAAATAAAAATAATAAAAATGATGCATTTGAAATCTAAAAAACAAAACAAAGCAAAACAGAAAATAGAATGAAACTTGGAACTTCACTTGAAATGCCCTACATATCAAAAAATACTTAAAAAAGCACAGCAATGGGATAATGAGGGAGAGAACAAGCACAAAATATATTCTATGACTGTGTGACAATCCCATAATGAAACTCATTATACTGTATGCTAATTAAATAACAATAAAAGAAAGAAAAAGCATAGTAATGAAGAATTTGTTCTTTCAGATACCAAAACTTGCTACAAAGCTACACCAATTATAAGTGTGATATTAAGGCAATAATATATACATATATCTGTGGAACAGAAAAGTCAGTACATGAAGCATCTGAGTATAAATGAGATTTAACATATGGCAAGCCAGCTTTTGGGAGTTTTTAAAGACAGGGCCTCATTATGTAGCCCCAGCTGGCCTGGAACTCTCCATGTAAACCAAGCAGGCCTCAAACTTGTGGCGATCCTCCTGCCTCTGCCTCCTTAGTGCTGGGATTATAGGCATTTGCAACCACGAATGGCTTATAAATCAGCTTTTTAAGTTAGTTGGGGGAGTAATGGAGTAATGGACTGTTATATGAATGGTGTGTACATATGTATATACATATGTGTGTATACATGTACACACACATATGTATATATATCTCTCCAGACCAATAAAGGAAAAAGTTAATGTATTTGAGAGTCAAAATATAAAAATTCTGAATGTCCAAAAGAACTATAAAAGTAATACATTAGTGACAGATTAGGAGAATTTATGTGCAACCTATATAACAGAAAAATAACTAATACATAGAAATACATAAGGAACTACAAATAAGAGAGAAAAATATAGCTGAGCAGAAGAATACTCAAAGGATATCAACAACTAATTCTCAGACAAGAAATGCAAATGGTTAATAAGCATATTAAATGATTGTCAGAATAATAGATAAGAAAATGTGAATAGAAAAAGGAAAATCTGATACTATTGTATCTCTTATATTGGCAGTAATTCTCAATATACAGTGTGTTTGATGAGGGTGTAAAATGGCCCAGCCTTTCTGGAGGGCAATTTGATCTTATCAAATAACTATATAAAATCTTGCAGCTGGGATTTGGCTCAGTTGGTAGAGCACTATGCTGCAGTCTCTGAGGTCCCGAGTTCAATTTCCAGCACAGCAAAAATGGGAGAAGGGCTTGGCAATCCACTCCTAAGGCAATCTCGAAACAGCCATTGAAAACCTTATGAGGGTTGCTATGAGTTGGACTGGAGTTAAAGCAATGCTAATGCTTTTGCTTAGTTTGACTCCTGTAGCTGAATGTATTCTTGTGGAATTTCTAAGTAATTATAGAAAATAAACAGGAAATAATAAAATACTCCAATTGTCTTTCTCTCAGAATACATACACTTAACTCTTCCTTTTTATCAGCCACATTGGGCAAATATAACATAATTTATTTATTCCCTCCTCTATTGATGGCCATTTTATGTTGCCTCAGTTGTTTTTAACTTTTACGAGCACTGCAAGAAATATACTAGCATATATATGTACAAACACACACACACATACACAGAGGGTACTAAAAATGTATACACCTCTTGTGCCGAAAACTTTCCATTTTGCTGTTTTAAGAGTGCCTCATGTCTGGTGCAGTGGGGCATACCTGGAATCCCAACAAATGAGGATTGCAAGTTCAAATTCAACCCCTCCAGTACCACAAAAAAAGGGAGGCCTGGGAATGTAGCTCATTTGTAGAGTCCCTGCTCAGCATGTGAAAGGTCCTGGGTTCAATCCTCGGCACTGCAAAAAACCCCACAGAAAACAAAAACAAGAGCTGTGAGCGGTGGCTCTTGCCTGTAATCCCAGCGGCTCTGGAGGCAGAGGCAGGAGGATCTCAAGTTTGAGACCAGAGGCAGTCTATGTAACTTAGCGAGACCCTGTCTCAAAAAGTAAAAAAAAAAAAAAAAGGCTGAGGGTGCAGCTCAGTGATCCAGCATTTACAAAGCATGCAAGTGTGAGGCCCTGGGTTCAACCCCCAGTACCGCAAAAAACAACAGCAGCAACAACAAAACCAAACAAAACAACAACAACAAAAAAAAAAAAACAAAGAAAGCATCCTAAGCTCACGTTCAATTAATGCCATATTTTCAGCAAATGTCAGACTACACATTGCTACATAACTTAATTCTACTTCAAAAGTAATAGATAGATAACAACTCTTACAATGTGTATACATTTTTGACACTCCCAGTATGTATGTAAAATTCTGTAAGAATATAGGTTATCTAAATACCAAAGAATAGAATTGCTGGGCAAAAGACTTGTGGGATATTAAATTTATCATTTAATAGATTTTGCCAAATTGCTCTCCATAAATGTCAACAAACTCATAGCGAAACACAGTAAGGCACAGATGTTTTGATGTGCGCTTCTTTGAAGTTGAGCATCTTTTCATATGTTTATTGGCCATTTGGGTTCTCTATGAACAAATCTGTTCATGTCTTTGGCACACTTTTATTGTGTTATTTTATTATTTGTATTTTAAATTGAATTTTAAAATTACAAATTATCCCTTGACATCCAATGCGCACGGTTTCATTTTTAACATTAACAAAGGTTTAAAATTTTATGTAATCAATTTATCAATCTTTTTCTTTGCTAGAGAAAGTAACTTTGAGTTTTGAAAAGCCATTATTAAGGTTGCAAGGTATTATGGGCTCCCTGGCTCACCTCCTGAAAGGGCCTCCTCCTCACAGAGCCCCCTCACAGGGATGAGTGTCATATTTCAACATTCTAAGAAACAGGCTGCTTGGAGGGGCTATATTTAGAGTGTGACTCCCCATGGGGGACAGGTGGGTGTCTGGGGACTAACTACTGCATATTTTGTCCCTGAGTTCTGGGATTATTCTGAGGGGCTTGTGCGGGTGGTACAGTGAAGTTATATGAGAAGGCAGGGAGCGGAGCCAAAAGGCCTCTTTCTCCTCGTGACTGCTTGGGATCCTGTACTTTTGTCCTTCCATTTGTGAGGGGAAAATGACTTGGGCATCTGGAGTATTGGAGCAATTCATAATCATCCACAGACCCTCATCTCCGTTGCCACTGGAAAATGCTGAACACGCACCACTGCTGCTATGGCAACAGATAGCACATGAATGGTAGATACCCAAGAGACCTCACCAGTGTCATTATGGAATGAAAATTCCACTTGTTGAGCCTCCTTTCCACCCTTCTGATAACAGTTGGTCCTTTTATGGGTGTGGTGAGACTGATTTGATTACTTATGTAAAATCCAAATAAAGCTGCTCGGATGAAAACAGGTTAATTTGTAAAGTCACTAGTATGTAAGGCACTTGGTTCATTAGGAGTTTGATTTGCATTATATTGCCCAGGTCATCTCTGAAGAAGTTCTTAGATACGTGTCAGGAGATCTTAAATTCAGCCAGAACTTCAAAGAGTTACAGGTTATTTTTTGCAACACTACCAGGTTTAGAAATCTCAATGTCTTTCCAAAGATTAATTCAAAGATCACATTGAAAAACATTGCTGGCTTTGTTCAGAAAAATTTTATATTTAAAATGTCAATAATTAGTAGTCTGTTTTGAAAGCTCTGAAATAGTTTATACCAACTAGAAAATATTTAAGTGGCACAAAATAGTGTAAACAAATGAATGAGTCTTTTATTTTTACAACCTGAATATTCTTAAATAGAATGAAAATGACTGTATTTTCCTATTACTAAAAAAAAAAAGTTAACAGAAAAAAAAAAGGAACATATAAAAGAAAGTTAAGGCTCTACTTGCACTCTGCGTTTTCCTTGCGGACACCTCCTTCCCCAGCCAATGTGGAGCTGGTATTGTACTAAGGGAGGGCAGGGGGGAAGCATTGGTCTTGTAGCCTAAGAGGAAAAAATTCCTCAAAGATGCAGGAAAGGCTACAAGTCAAGGCCTGGGAGCTGATGGTGGGTGCAGATCCTCCCTGGTAACCAGACACCGGTAAACTCCAACCGCAAGATGGTGATGCCACTTGTGGGCCCTCAGATTGGAGAGAAGCAAGCTGAGTGACAGGGCGGGGTGCGCTGGGGCACCGCGCACAGACGGGGGAGGGGAGTGTCTGTATGCGCGGAAGGGGGTCCTGTTGACTGCCTGCCGACCGGTTGGGGGTTGTGAGGAGGAGGGGGAGCGATGACGCGCGGCCCTCACGTGACCCCGAGCTGCAGAGCGACGCAGCCTTGGGTGCAGTCGTCACTCGCGTCTGGCTCTCAGCTCCCCGCTGCCCTGCGCACGGCTGGCTGGCGTCGGGCCCGGGGAAAGCGGAGCAGGTAAGCGCCCTGGGGCCCGCGCGCCGCGGCCAGGCCGGCCCGCAGCAGCTTGCCATCCCGGAGGCTCCGGGACTAGTTGGTTGCGGTGTGTTGCCGGGGATGTCTGTGCTGGCTCAAATTCAAGGAGCCTTCACCTCTGATTCTCCCTAGACCCCTACGCCCGGCTAAATGGGTGCAGGGGAGCCATGGGCTTCGACAGGGCAGCTTGTGGGGAGAGTGTCCAGATGGCGATACAGATTGAAATGCCCATCCTCTCTAACACTAATTATTGACCACATATGTCTGCTGGCTTCCTGCTCATTTCAGAGGAAGGGACGCGCCACGGTGGCGTTTACAGAGAAAATGGTGGGCCTTAGTGACCGGACTGCGAGGTTGTTAGGGGTGGTGTCTCAGAACGAGGGGAGGGACGTTTGACAACCATATTCCTGAATCCGGAAAGACGAGTATTGGGGTATGTGGTCTGGGCTCTGGTGTAAGCACTCAGTGCCTTTACTCTCTTGTCTTTTGCACAGTGGTTCAGTGTGGCACTGCTGGTGGTGAGGCGAGGCAAGGGAAGAAGGAGGCGAGAAAACTACACAGGATCTATGGAGGTTAGTGTAAGCATGGCACTGTCTGTGAACCGTTGAAGTTCTATATGAATTTTATGACAGCCGCTTAGGCGCGGCTATGTGGTTGGGATGTGGGGTGGGGCTAGCTAGGGAACTTTCTCTAAACTGCTTTTCCTTACCAAGCTTTGGGGTTCTCACTTAAATTGTATGTTGAAGACCAATAAAAACAGAGAATTGTTTTACAGATGGTTTTATTCAGATAGTATTGAGAAAATACAAATTACATCAGAGAGTATTGCTAGTTTTTGAGATAGCCTTTCCCAGGAAGGATGATGATTTCACAGAAGCAGATGTCCTCCTCCACCTCTTGTATGTTCTGCTGGAGACTCCTTGAGATAGGTTTCAGAGGAAGAAGATGGCAGTAGGCTATGATCCTAGAGTCATGGCAACTAGGGGCCTCCATCACTTCCACCGTCCTCTAGTCACAGCACTATCTTGGAGAAGGAAATGGTAAACTCTCAGGGGAAGCTCTTGAATGCCACAGGTGGTTTTAAAATTATTTACTTTTATCTCTCCCCTCTTATTTTTCCTACCTCCCTTTTCTACTCTACCTATTGTAGTGGTGGAGAAGCCTTACATTCTGCATGCTTGCAAATGGGTAACTAAATCAAGAAAAGTAGATGAGGACACATGTTTAAGAAGCTAGGATATCAGAAATACTCAACATTCACTCCCCCTTTTCTCTGTCCCTAGGGATTCTCATAGGCTTGCAGTAGGGCTGTTACTGGAAGCAACAGAAAGAGGGGGAGACTGGCCTGCAACTATGGAGGTTGGTGTGAAGGTGGGTATTTCCTGGGACTGATTGAAGAGAGTGGGCTAAGCAGGTGGCTGAGACTTGAAAGGGTGTCAATGGATGACACTTCTGCCTTTTCTACACTCAGCTGCTCTTCCCAGTGCTGTCATATTCCCTATTGATTTCAGTGCAGGAAATGGTGGGAATATTTGAATGGGTGTGGACTAGGGTGTGACTGAGAATACTTGATGTGGGATCACAAGATGGGACACATAGCCGGTGCGGCGGCGCACACCTGTAATTCCAGCGGCTTGGGAAGCGGAGGCGGTAGGATCGCAAGTTCAAGACCAGAGGTCTGTGTCTGCGTAACTTAGCGAGACCCTGTCTGAAAAAGCAAAAAAAAAAAAAAAAAAAAAAAAAAAAAAAAAAAAAAAAAAAAAAAAAAAAAAAAGATGGGACACATTACTAAACTGGCCCTGGGCCCTGGCAAGACAGGCATTGGGGTCAAGAATTAGGAGACTTCTCTGTTCTACCAAGGACTCAGTCTCCATTGCCTTCTGTTTGCTTACTTGTCCATAGATCTGTGTGCATGTCTGCTTCGAAGCTTGAGATCACTGGAAGCAAAGAAACCAGGAAATTGTCTCTAACCAGTATAGACTGGTAAGAAGATGGGGACTTCCTGGGTATACCCCAAGGGTGGGTTAGTGGAGACCCATGTGCACCTAGTAAGGGTCAGTGTCCAGTCTGGAAGGTTCTCAGCCTCTCCCTTTTCCAGTAACCTTTTCTATCATTCCTGTCACCCCAAATTCTTGCCTTAATTTTAGTATAGGGAAAAGAGTTTGACAACACCTTGAGAAGTGGGGTGAATCAAAGGGGTAAATAAATTGCTACAAATATGCCTATCCCAAGAAGAAAATCTTCATTACCATCTGTCCCTCCCTTTGTCTGTCTGTCTATTTCTAGGTCCAAAGATCTCATGAATCTATATATCTGCTTTAGGGTGTATCACCAAAGCAAGAGAAGGAAAGAAGAGAGAACTTCCTTGGATCATTATAGGTTGGTATGAGAGTGGGAACCTGTGGGAATGGTGACTAGATTAGCTTCAATAAAAATTTAGGTCTATCTAGGGCTCTTCACCTCTTCCATCCATCATCAACCCTCCCACCATCCTTCCTTCTGTTCATTTCGTATATTGAAGTATCCTGGAGAAAAATTGCTGGGCATTGGGGAGGGTGGGGAGAAGGTGAAATAAGGGATAGAAAGTTCTCTAATCATCCTCTTCTCCCACTAAGCACACAATTTCTACCTTTCCCATTGCTCTGTGTATCTATCTGTATGATTCAGTAGAATTCAAAGAGAAATTGTAGTTCACTTCTTTTATCCACTTCTAGGTCCATCTCCAGTGGCAGCTGTAGTGGCCTTTGAGTGGCTGAAGACCGACACCTCACAGGCCTACATCTCACTCTTTCCTTGGCCCAAGTGAGCCCACTGTACCTTCTTTGTGCCTTCAGCTGGGGTGATTACATGGGCCGTGTTCAGGAAGTGGGCTGGGCGACTGCAGGACTGGTGATCTGGGCTGGCACCTGCTACTACATTTACAGATTAACCAAGGGAAGAGCTCAGAGTGCAAGGAGATTTGCCAGAAATGGGTCCAGAGTCAAGACGGAGACTGTGGTTGGGGTACAGAACCAGACCTTGGCCGTGAGTGAAGCCATGGCTGGGGCAGAGTTTAAGACTAGACCCAAGGTGAAAACTGCAGTGGAAACTGAAGCAGAAGGTGGGCCTGGGGCTGAAGTAGAGACTGATGTCACTGTTATAGCCAGATCCAAAGCCAACTGTGAGGCCAAAGCAATGTCTGGGGCGGAGACAGAGTTTCGATCTGAGACCAACTTGGTGGCTGGAACACTGGTCATGACGGAGGCAGTGACTTTGACTGATGCCAAGGCCAAAGACAAGGAAGTGGACATGAAAGAGGCAGTGACCCAAACTGATGCTGAGGCTGGGGGAATAGGCAAGAAAGAGGCAGTGACCCAGACCAAGGCTAAAGCTTGGGCATTGGTTACCAGAGCAGAGGCCAAGAAAGAAGCAATGACCCAGACCAAAGCTGAAGCTTGTACATTGGCTGAAAAAGAGACAGTGATTAACAGAGTAACAGTGACTCAGAGTGAGGTCTTGGCAGTGACCAGGGAAGTGGTCAAGTTCGAGACCATGAATGAGATTGAAACTGTGGCTGAAACCAAGATGAGAGCCCTGGAAGAGACTGTGAGTGTGGTTAAGATGCAGTCTGTGGCTGGGCCTGGTACCACAATTGATGCTATGGAAAATCTCAACAACATGTCCAGGGAGGTGGCTGGAGTGGACATGAAGTCCTGTGTGCAGTCTCAGGCTGTGGCCAAGATCCAAGATGATGACATGCCTGGTGCTGGGGTTGAGGGCAAGGGGAATCTCAAAACCATGTTTAAGGCAGAGACTGGAATAGACACAAGGGCTTCTGCTCAGCCTCACATTGTTGTCAAGACCCAGATTGAGGCTATGCTTGAGGCAAATGTTGATCCTGGGAGTAATACCAATGCCATGCGTAAGGCAGCAGCAGAAGCAGACATGAGAACTTGTATAATGCAACCTGAGACGATGGTCATGAAACAGGCTGAGGCAATATCTGGTGCCAGAGTTGATGTCAGGGGAAATACCAATGTCATATCTAATGCAATGACTGGAGACATATGGGCTGCTGCTCATGCTCAAGCTATAACCAGTACTCAGGCTGAGGTGATGCCTGAAGCCAGAGTTAAGAGTAGAGGCAGTCCCAATGTCATGGCTAAGGTAGGGGCTGGGATAGACTTGTTGTCCCATACCCAGCCTCAGCCTGTGGCCAATGTCCAGGATGATGCCTTGCCTGACTCCAGAATCAAGGCTAAGGACAATGCTAACACTATGTCTAAGGAAGGAGCTCAGGCTACAGCCCAGAGCCAGGGTGAAGCCTTACCTAATACTAGAGGTAAGGCTAAGGGCAAAGCCAAAGCCAAGTGTAAGGCAGGGGGTGGGACAGACATGAAAACCTGTATGCAGCCTCAGGGTACAGCCAAGACCCAAGCTGAGGCTTTATCTGATCCCTGGATTGATGGTAGGGGTGATTCTAATGCCATTTCTAAAGCAGGGGCTAAGGCAGACCAAAGAGCCTATGGTCAGCCCCTGGCTATGGTGAACTCCCAGAATGAGGCCCTGCCTGGTACTAGGAATAAGGTCAAGGCCAATCCCAGTGCTATACCTAAGGCAGAGGCTGGAGCAACTACAACAGGCTCTGCCCAGACCCAGGTTGTGGCCATTTCTCAGGGTGAAACATTGCCTGGTGCCAAGAACAAGGTCAGAGGAAATCGCAATTCTATGCCTAAGGCTGGGGCCGGGCCAGATACAACAGGCTCTTCCCAGACCCACAGTGTAGCCAGTTCCCAGGGTACATCCTTGACTGGTACCAAGACTAAGGTCAAGGGCAATTCCAATGCTATGTGTAAACTAGAGGCTGGGGCAGGTACAGTGGGTTCTGCCCATCCCAAGGCTGTGACCAATTGCCAGGATGAGACCTTAACTGGTGCCAAGAATAAGGTCCGGGGAAATCCCAATGCTGTGTCTAAGGCAGAGTCTGGGGCAGGTACAACAGACTCTATCCAGTCCCAGGCCATAGCCACTTCCCATGGTGAGACTTTGCTTGGTGCCAGGAATAAGGTCAGGGGCAATTCCAAGGCTGTCCCTAAGGCAGAGGCTGGGACTGGTATAACGGGCTCTGCCAAGCCCCAAGCTGTGGCCAGTTCCCAGGCTGAGACCTTGCTTGGTGCCAAGAATAAGGTCAGGGGCAATCTCAATTCTGTGGCTGGGGCAGGTACAAAGGGCTCTGCCCAGTCCCAGGCTGTGGTCAGTTCCCAAAATGAGGCCTCACTTGGTGCCAGGAATAAAGTCAGGGCCAACTCCAATGCTGTGCCTAAAGCTGGGACCAGGTCAAGTACACGGGGCTCTGCTCAACTCCAGGCTGTGGCCAGTTCCCACAATGAAGCCTTGCTTGGGGCAAGGGACAAGGCTGTAGCCAGTTCTAAAGCAGAAGTCACAGCAGAAGATAAGGCCTATGCGAAGCCTGAAGCTGAAGCTGTGCCCACTTCTGTGAGTGAGAGCGGGACAGGTGTTCAAACCTGTGGAAAGACTCAGCCTAACATTCACGACTACTACTGGAATGGGATCGGTGTTGAAGACTGGATTGCTGCTGAGCGGTGGATCAAGTTTAGGTTTCAGGCCATGGATGGAGACTGGGAGAACAGTGTGTCCTGGGCTGATGATGAGAATGAAGCCAATATTGGGTCCTGGAGTGGGGCTGGTGATAAGTCTAGTGTTGTTAGTTCCTGGGCTGTGGCTTGTGATGAGACCAGCGTTAAGTCCTGGGCTGGGGCTAGGGCTGAGAATGAGGTTGCTCTTGGGTCCTGGGTGGGAGCTGGGGAGCAGACCAGTGGAGGGTTGTGGGCTGGGAGCCAGGCTAGTGAGGCATCCTGGGGTGGAGACAAGGCCGCTGGAGTTTCCTGGGCGGGGACTGAGAACAAGGCCATTGGAGGGTCATGGACTGTGGCTGAGAACCAGGCCAGTGGGGGGTCTTGGGTTGTTTCTGGAAATCAGGCCATTGGAGGGCCCTGGGCTGTGAGTCAGGTCAGTGATGGGTCTTGGCCTGGGGTCCAGGCCAGTGGAGTGTCCTGGGTTCTAGATCAGGCTACAGGGACCTGGACTGTGGCTGGGAACCAGGCTAGTGCCGTGTCTTGGCCTGGGGCAGGAAATATAGTGAGTATTGGGTACTGGACTGGTGCTGTGGACCAGGCCAGTGCAGTGTCCTGGGTAGGGACTGGTGATCAGTCTGGTGGTGAGACCAAGTCTGGATTTGGCAACCAGGCCAGTGAAAAAGGGTCCTGGGCTGTGGCTGGCGGCCAGGCCAGTGGAGAGTCCAGGTTGGGACCTGAAGACCAGTCTGGTGGAAGGTCTTGGGCTGACACTGCAGACCAAGCTGGTGGAGGGTCCAGGCTTGGGACTGTAGACCAGTCTAGTGGTGGGTCCTGGGCTGGCACTGGGGGCCAGGCCGTTGGAGGGTCTATGTCAGGGGCTGTAGACCAGTCCAGTGGTGGGGCCTGGACTGGCACTAGGAACCTGGCCGGGGGAGGAGCCTGGACTGGGACTGGTGATAGGTCTGATGGTGGATCCAAGCCCAGTTTTGAGAATCAGACCAGTGGTGAAGGGTCTTGGTCTGGGGCTATTGTTCAGGCTGGTGGAGGGTCCAAGTTGGGGCCCAAGGAGCAGTCCAGTGGAAGATCCTGGGCAGGTTCTGGGGACCAAATTAGTGGAGGTTTCTTGGTTGGGACTGTGGACCAAGCCAGTGGAGAATCCCAGGCTGGGGCTGGGGACCTGGCTGGTTGTGGAGTAAAGCCCATATTTGAGGCTCAGGCCAGTGGAGGATGCTGGGCTGATACTAGGGAACAGTCTGGTGGAGAATCAAGGCTGGTGTCCAGGGATCAGTCCAATGTAAATTCCTGGCCTGGCACCGGGGGCCAGACTAGTGGATGGTACTGTGCTTACACTGGGAGTCAGATCAGTGGAGGAGGGGCTTGGGGTGGGGCCGTTGGTCAGGATGTGGGAGGGTCCAAGGCAGGGCCCATGAACCAGTCCAGTGGTGGGTCCTGGGCTATCACTGGGAGTCAGGTCAGTGGAGGTCTCTGGGCTGGGAATCAATCTAGTGGCTGTTCCAAACCTGGATTTGCAACTCAGGCCATTGGAGGAGGCTTCTGGGCTGGTACTGGAGACCAGGCTAGTGGAGGGGTCAGGCCAGGTCTTGAAAATCAGTCTAGTGGAGGAGTTTCCTGGGCTAGTGCTGGTGGCCATGTTGTTGGAGGAGCTAGACCAGTTCCCACTGACCAGTCCAGTGGTGGGTCCTGGACTGGTATTGGGAGTCAGGTCACTGGAGCGTCTTGGGTTGGGCCTGGGGATCAGGCTGGTGGTGGCTGCTCAAAACCTGGATTTCAGGATCAGGCTTGTGGAGGAGGCTCCTGGGCTGGCACTGGGAACCAGACTAGTGGAGAATCCTGGGCTGAGCCTAAGCCTGCGAGCGAGTCCAATGGAGGGTCTAGGCTGGGCTCTGAGGACCAGGCCAGTGGAAGATTCCTGGTCAGTGCTGAGGTGGAGGCCAATGAAGGATTCTGGTTTGGGCCTGGGAGTGAGGCCTATATAGGGTCTTTGTGCTGGACAGGGGCAGAAGCTACTATTGTGCCTGTGCTTGATGCTAAGAATGAAGCCAGTACTGAATCCACATCAGGGACTGGAGAAGAGACCATTGATAGTGCTGGGCTGGGAGATGAGAACAAGGCCAGTAGTGGGTCTGGGATCAGATCCGAGGAGGCAGCTTGTACAGGTACATGTGTACGGGCTGAGGCTGGGGCTGAGGGTGAAGCTGAGGCTGGGGCTGAAGCTGAAGCTGAGGCTGGGGCTGAGGCTGAAGCAGAACCTGAAGCCAGGGCTGAGGCTGGAGCTGAGTCTGTGGCTGAGGGTGGAGCTGAGACTGTGGCAGAGGCTGGAGCTGAATCTGTGGCTTGGGCTGGAGCTGAGTCCATGACAGAGGCTGGAGCTGAGTCAGTGGCAGAGGCTGAGGCTGTGACAGAGGCTGGAGCTGAGTCTGTGGCAGAGGCTGAAGCTATGACAGAGACTGGAGCTGAGTCTGTGGCAGAGGCTGGGGTTGAGGATATGGCAGAGGCTGGAGCTGAGGCTAGAACTGAGGCTGTGGGAGAGGCTGGAGCCGAGTCTGTGGCAGAGGCTGGGGCTGAGGCGATGGCAGAGACTGGAGCTGAGGCTGGAACTGAGGCTGTGGGAGAGGC
Organism: Pedetes capensis; assembly: GCA_007922755.1. NCBI lineage: Eukaryota > Metazoa > Chordata > Mammalia > Rodentia > Pedetidae > Pedetes > Pedetes capensis. Next base: position 33,958 of record VMDO01008988.1, read on the forward strand.
TGGAGCTGATGCTGGAACTGAATCTGGGGCTGAGGTTGGAGCTGAGACTGAGGCTGAAACTGGAGTTGAGACTGGGGTTGAGGCTGGAGATGAGACTGGGGTTGAGGCTGGAGCTGAAGCTGGGGCTGAGGCTGAAGCTGAGAGTGGGGTTGAGGCTGAAGCTGAAGCTGAGGCTGAGGCTGGAGCTGAGACTGGGGCAGAGGCTGGAGCTGAAGCTGGTGCTGAGGCTGAGACTGAGGTTGGAGGTGAGGCTGGGGCTGAGGCCAAGATGGGGTCTTGGTTTTGGGATGGAGATGCATCCACTAAAGAATCTGGGCTTGTGGTTGAGGAAGAGGTTGGTATAGGATCTTGGGCTTGGATTAGAGATGTAGATGAGGATGAACTAAGTAGAGCCTCCAGCCCTGATATTGAGGAGATCAGTTTAAGGTCCTTGTTTTGGGCTGAGAGTGAGAATAGTAATGAGCTCAGATCCAAGAGTGAAAATGATGTCAATTTTGAGTCTGAGACTGGGGATACAGCCAGCAGCAAAGAGAAGTTTGAAGCTGTTGATGGAGTTGATATAAGGTCGTGGTTCTGTACTGGTACTGAAAGCAGAAGTGATGACAAATCTACACCTCAGGCTAAAGCCAAAAGGTCAACTGAGTCAAGAGGCACATATCCATCCATGGTCCCGGGGGCAGGAATGGGGCCATGGGATGGAGTCATGGTCTGTGCAGAAGCAAAGTTCCTACAGCAAAGTGATCTCAGTTTTCCTACTGAAGATGATTTCAGAAGGCAGATTAGGGATGGGGAGAATGTTCGGCCCTGGTCTTGCCGCTGTAAACGTGAAGCTAATATGGATCCACGGGATCTTGAAAAGCTCATTTGTATGATTGAGATGACTGAAGATCCTTCTGTTCATGAAATAGCCAATAATGCTCTATATAATAGTGTTGATTATCCTTATTCCCACGAAGTTGTTCGTAATGTAGGTGGAATATCAGTTATTGAAAGTTTGTTGAACAATCCCTATCCGAGTGTTAGGCAGAAGGCTTTAAATGCACTGAATAACATCTCAGTGGCTGCTGAAAACCATAGAAAGGTTAAAACATACTTAAACCAAGTATGTGAAGATACTGTCACCTACCCCTTGAATTCAAATGTGCAGGTGGCTGGACTAAGATTGATAAGGCACCTGACTATTACTAGTGAATATCAGCATATGGTAACAAATTATATTTCAGAATTTCTTCGTTTGTTAACTGTGGGAAGTGGAGAAACTAAAGACCATGTTTTGGGAATGCTTGTGAATTTCTCTAAAAATCCATCTATGACAAAAGACTTGCTCATTGCTAATGCACCAACATCACTGATTAATATTTTTAGTAAGAAAGAGACAAAAGAGAATATTCTTAATGCTCTTTCACTATTTGAAAATATAAATTATCATTTTAAAAGAAGAGCAAAAGCATTTACCCAGGACAAGTTCAGCCAAAATTCCCTTTATTTTCTATTTCAACGACCTAAAGCCTGTGCCAAGAAACTTCGAGCCTTAGCAGCAGAATGCAATGACCCGGAGGTGAAAGAAAGAGTTGAGGTATTAATAAATAAACTCTGATTGGCTATATGTTCCCAAACAAATGTGACTAATATTTTGATTTTGAGCCAAGAAGTGATACACATTGTAAGTTACATTATAACTTTGAAACAGATGTTGCCTATGATGGTCTATACCTGGCTCATTTTATGAACACCAAATGAATTCAAACTTGTACTGGAAATACATGTGTTGATTTTTATCTTGTCTGGATTGAGATATTTTTAGTATGCTTCATGAGCAGAAACTGAACAGATTCTTCATAAGTAAGGTAATCTTTGGTCCTTTGTGTGGACTTATGTTTATACATCTGAGACTTTATTTTTATGTCATCAATAAAGTTGTGTGTTTTAAGCAGCAGAACAAGACATTGTCCTCGTATTTGGGTTTATAATCTGTTTGGAAAGGCAAGATATATGGAAACATAAGGTAACAAAATCATGAGCCTTCAGTCATAGTGAGAGGCTTCTCAGCAGTGCTTCGAGGCAGCAGAAACTGCTGCATGCGACAGTGCTTAGGAAAGAGGAGGGGGTCACTTACATAAGCTGGACTTGAAAGATACAAAAAATAAGAAGGACATTTTTTGGCAGTCAGTACTGAGGAGCTGAACCCAGGTTCTCAGGCATTCTTTGCAAGTGTTCTAACACTGAGATGCACTCACAGACCATTTTTTATTTTTATCTTGAGACAAGGTCTCACTTAGGTACCTAGACTGCCTCTGGCCTCGAACTTGCAATCCTCCTGCCTCTGCCTCTCAAGTCACTGAGATTGCAGGGGTGCGCCACTGTGCCTGACCTGGGAGCACATTTCAGGAGGAAGGCGGGAGGAGTAGTAGAAGAAAAGCTTGGAGGTAGAATCTGGCTCCAGAGAGGAGGATGGCCTGCTTGCAGTGGAACGTTTCAGAAAGAGAGTGAGAGGAGATAGAGTGAGGCCTGAATTCTGTCCATGGAGCACCATCAATTACTAAACTGGGGTGTCTGAATATTACCCCATCTACTGAAAGGCAACAAGGCCTTTCCTGGCCAGAGGAATGACAGGAAGAAAGGAAAACAATATGCTTGATTTGTGTGCAGGATGGATGGGTCCAAATTGGGGTGGGAACATGAATGGGGATTGGAGATTGGAAAACCAGCTAGGAAGTCACCACCATAGTCCAGACATTGTATACCTATACACTGAAATACTCTGTAGCCATGTAAAAAGCTACCTTGTATATTTCCACCTGCTCTGTTGTCATGGTTGCAGGGCCAAGCCCACCCCAAGCATGCCAGGTGTTTTATATCAATTTAGCAATCATTAAGTCTAGCCCATTTCCAGTCCGGAATAATGATGCACGCCACACCATCATTAGCGACAGCTGGAGTAGATAGGTCCCTGGAATCAGGTGACAGAGGAATTGTTAGAGCTTTCACTGGTGATTTATTGGAGTGGCATACTGCTGGCAAGGAATGCATTGACTAGTGCCATGTATCAAACATTTGAGATATTTCTTATTAGAGGGAAATATTATACAAGGAAGATCAGAAAACTGGTTGTTACTAAGCTTGATTGACCTTTAGAAAAAATTGTAATGAAAAGGTAAATTAAATTAATCAACAAAAGCTATTTTTGAAAGCTTGAGGGCTTTATGTATAGCATATGAAGAGGCTTTCATCTTTTTCATATGTTGTTGTTAGATGCTATCAAGTCATGTCCGACTCATAGCGACCCTCATAGGGTTTTCAACGGCTGATTGTTTTGGGATTGCCTCCGGAGTGGATTGCCATGTCCTTTTGCCATTTTTGTGGTGTTGGGAATCGAACCTGGAACCTCAGAGACTGCAGAGTGGTGCTCTACCAACTGAGCTAAATCCCAGCCACTCTTTCATATAGAGGAAAAGAAATCTGAGAAGCAGGCCTAGGATTTATTGAAAGAAAGCTTAAAAGGAAGTTAAAACCCCAACCAACACAAGTCTTTTGTGCCAAGATCAGGACCCTGGTTAGGAAGGAATGGGACATTGACACACAGAATGGGGACCTCCTGATTTTACATCCCTAGATTCCTCTAAACCCCCAGAGTATTCAAGAGTCTGACTCCTCCCTATTAAAAACTACTACTCTACCTTACTTGAGGATTCAGAGTCCTTTCCACTGTAAGATAACATGGATTTCCCTTGGAATCTGCTCCTACTTTCCATCCTGGCCACTGGGCCTATAATTAGGGGTGAACCACAGCATAACCTAGCTGCAGATGTGCTAAGTATAGTAAGAAAAGAAAGGGAAAATAACAAAAAGAAGCTGAAAGACCTAACCTAGTCAGCAGGTACAAGCAGGTGCTGAGGGAGTATGCAGACTGAATTCTGAGGAGCTTAATTCAATAAAATTGAATGTTGTTGTTGTTGCTTGGTGCTGTTGAGTCGGTATCCGACTCATAGCGACCCTCTGTACAACAGGGGAAACACTATTGTCAGTGCTTCTCTGCTGTTCATAGGGTTTTCAATGGCAGGTTGATTTTTGGGAGGGGGTTTGCCAGGTCCTTCTCCCAAAAATTGAATGTAGGAAAGTAAATCAATTTGACAGTGCTCTCCATGATACAAGATTTAACACCCTGGCAAAGACCCCGGGAGATGATATGAGCTCACTAGTAGGATAGCTCCTCAAAGGATGGAAAAAACAATAGCCCACATTAAATCAGGTATAAATGCTAACGTTGCCATAGCAGATGGTGGAACAAGGGATTAAATACTCAGAGAAGTGAGAATGATAGAATAAATGATTATGTAAGACTACAAAATCCTCCAGAAGACTATTCTGCAGAATGGCCTCAAGGACATACTACTTACTGAAGCTATGAGAAATCTACCAGTGAGAGGGACACTAGCCTCACTGAGAAGTTCAGTGGTGGCACTCCTTGGCAGACTAGGGTTCAGAGTAGGAGAGGATGTTATGGAGGGAGAATTAATGATAGAAATAGTGATGAATCTAAAACAATAGAGGCAGAATGGCTGCACTTAACTGTCAGAAGTCAGATGAATGCAAATAACATAGTGCACTGCAAGGTCAGAGTGGCTGGTGGGGAGGACAAACTTGCAGAGACTAACAGAGATGATTAACGGGGCATAGTGCTGCAGGTGGGTATATGGTTACGTGATGGTTAATAGGACATAGAAGTACATATAACAGTGCCCTAGGGAGAATAGGCAGCCAATGATCTGGATTCAATCTGCACACTCAAAACAAATCAAAGGTGGTTGAGAGTCTGAGGGAAGTTGCCTCAACAAAAATCCATAATCCCTTGCCCAGTTCCAGGTGTTAAATCAGCTTTTCATCCAGTGCACAACTGTTTGAAGGAGAGTTCAGATGCCCAGGAAGAAGCACCCTACAATACACGCATAGTAATGCTTCCTCCAGTCCCTCCATTGACTCAGGAAACTGTATGCCAAGGGAAGAAGAATATACAAACATCCTGAGGATAGATGGACCCTTGTTCTGAGTTGATCTTGATATCTAGAGAGTTAAAATGTCATCATAGTCCCCAGGGTCAAGTGGGTAAATGAGATCCAGATATTAAAAGAGATCCTGGCCTATGTGTGGTTCATGGTAGGTCCACTGGGACCACAGACCCACTCAGTGGTTGGTTTCCTGATCTCTGAATGTGTAATTGGAATAGATATAGCTGTACTTGGTACAAGTCCCACTGTAATTCCTTGGCCTAAGGAATCAGAGATATTTGTATATGAAAAGTCCAACTGAATGCTTCTGAAACAGCATTTTCCTTCCCTGGCCAAGGCAGTAGATGACAACATACAACATCCTAAGGAAGAGAGATGGAATAGATTAGAACTGCCTTTAAAGACCTAGAGAAAGTAAGAGTGTGGTCTCCATTATATTTTCATTTAGTTCACAAGTTTAGCTCCCTAAAAAAGTGAACAGTGCCTAGTAGATAACGGTACACGATTACAAACTCAACCAAGATATATGACAATTGCAATGGTCATGCCAGATACAGTATCATTGTTAGACCAGATTAACATGGCTATTGTTGTTAGGTGCCATCCAGGTGAGTCAGACTCATAGCGACCCTATATACAACACAATGAAACACTCCCTGATTCTATGCCAGGTACAGAATCCTTCTTATGTTTAAGCCCATTGTTGCAGGGCTTAAATTGTGTCAATCCATGTACTTGAGGGTCTTCCTTTTTATCATTGACTTCCCAACTCCCAAGTATGATATTCTTCTCCAGGGATTGGTCTCTCCTGAAAAAAAATGTCCAAAATACATAAAATGCAGTCTAGCCATCCTTATTTCCAAGGAGCACTCTGGTTGCACTTCTTCTAGGGCAGATCTGTTGGTTCTCTTGCAGTCTATAGTATATTCAGTATTTGTCTCTAGCACCATAATTCAAAAGCATCAACTCTTCCCCTGTCTCCCTTACTAATGTCCATCTTTCACAACCATATGATGCAACTGAAAATACCATGGCATGAGTCAGGCACACCTTAGTCTTCAATGTGACATCTTTACTTTTCAACACTTTAAAGAGGCCTTTTGCAATACCTTTTCCCAATATAATATGTCTTTTGATTTTTTGACTGCTGTTTTGTGGGTGTTGATTATAGAACCAAGTAAAGCAAAATGTCGGGCAATCTCAATCTTTTCTCCATTTATCATGAAGCTGTGTACTGACCCAGTTATAAGGATTTTTGCTTTGCTGATGTTGAGATACAATCCATAAGTACCTAGCATTCAGCTCATGTAAAAAATGTGTTTGTTTCCCCATCTTTATCAGAATGGAACATCAGAAATATTTCACATTCACATAGAATTGACAACAGGTTTTCCTCAAGGCTTTCATATCTTTTGTTACAATGTAATCTGAAGAGGTCTGGACCATCTAAACATCCTTCATAAGGGATAGCATATTGGAAGCCTTGGTAAGACACATTCACTACAGAGGATGGGAGATAAATCCTATAAATAGTCAAGGACTGGCCACATTAAATGTAATTTTTAATGGCTGTATGACTTGGGGAATGCCAGGGAATCCCATCTGAAGTACATGACAAATTAGAGCATTTTCAACCTTCATGAAGAAGGAAGCTCAATGCATAGTAGCCCTCTCTGGGTTTTGGAAGCAGTACGTTTCACACCTGAAGTTATTGTTACAACCCATTTACTGGGCATCACAAAAACTGCCAGGTTTGAGTAGGGCCTAGAGCAAAAAAAAGCCTCAATGGTCTAGGATGCAATTTCAAGCAGTCATGATACTTGGCTCATACAAAAGACAGACCCTATGGTATTAGAGATATTTACATTGGCAAAAGATATCAAATGGAGCTTTTAGCAAGCCACTTGGGAAAATCACAACTTAGACAGCTAGGGTTCTGAAGCAAAGCCCTCTCACATACAGGGGAGGGTAATATGTCTTTTAAAAACAGCTCTTGACGTACTATTGCATCCTCATACAGATGGAATGCCTGATTATAGGACATCATGTAACCAGGTAGCCAGAACTTCCCATCATGATCTGTGTTATGTCAGATCCATCAAGGTATAAGGTTGGGCAGGCCCAGGAACCAGATGGAAATTTTACATATGGGAGCCAGCACAAGCAGTACTTGAGGGTACAAGCAGTTGCATAATCAAATGGAGCAGATTTTCTGTGACAGCCACTACTCTTGCACTAGTACCTTTTCCTCATCTTGCACCTGTGGCTTCATTGTTGTTGATGTTGGTGGTGCTGTTAAGTCAATGGCCAACTCATAGCAACCCTATGTACAATAGGCAAAATACTATTGATATTGCTTGTCTGCTCTCCATAGGGTTTTCAATGGCTGACTGTGTTTTGGGGAGTGGGTTATTGGGTCCTTCTCCCAAGCCTACATCCCCTAGTGTTCCTAAGTGGTCTCCCATCCAAGTACTAACCAGGCCCCACCCTGCTTAGTTTCCCAGATCTGATACGATCGGATGACACGGGGCTATAGCTGCAGGCTTTGGCTTCATAAAGGATCACTTATGACAAGCTGACTGAGGAGGGAAAAACAATCATTGTTCATAGACTAGTAGGCTTACTATATGGACCTTAGGAAATATAACAAAAATTATAACTCTAGCCTGAGATGAGAATGGAGATCTGGGATGAGAATCTGGGTCATTTCACCAGGTAAACCACCAAGACGCTAAGAATGACAGGGATCGATAATTGATAGTGGAAGAGGGAGACAATCATTTGCATCTTTGAGACTATAGTTGGAAAATGTAGTGTGTCATACAATTTCTTCTCAGAAAAGAGATCCACTGGATCCTTGGAGGAGCTGACCCTAGAGCTTAGATGAAGAAATGGATCTAGAATGCACAAGAGGGGAGGTGTGGTCCACAATGTGTCTTGCTCAGAATTCCGTTTAACAGTAAAGGAATTATTTCAGTAGTTAGGAATGTTGCCACATCAAAAGAAGATGGGAGAAATACACAGGGTCATTATACTGAAAACCATTGGTAGATGACCAACCATTTCAAGAGATTGCATATGATCAGGAACCAATGGTACTGAAAAAAGAAGTGGAAGCTGCCTTGAAGGAATTGGTGAAACATGGGCTCTGTTATTGTAGCCCAGGAATTGATGGAATTGATGGAATTGATGGAATACCAAATGAGATGTTCAAATAAACAGATGCAGCACTAGAGGTATTCACTTTTCTATGCCAGGAGATTTGGAAAACAACTACTGCATCTATTTGCCTATCCTATTTGTTTGATAGAATGCAAATCCTATTTGTTTAACAATCCCTTCTTATGCTTTCATTTAATATTAATTACTTCCTTAGTGACCCAGTCTCCAAATACAGCCATACTGAGGGTCAGAGTTTTAACATATAGGTTTTGGAGGAACACAGACATTCAGTCCAGAATGATCCTCAAGTTTTTGTGCATTCTTTGTACATAGTTTGGGTCCTACTTTATGTCCAGTTTCAGGACTTGGTGTTTATAAAGTGCAATGTTCATAGTTATAGAGAACCATCAGGCTTATAACAGTGACAATAATAACAAAAATCCAGCAGAACTTTTCTTCATCCTTCCTCAACCCCAGATTTCTGCTCTTAAAAGACAAAGCTTTCAAATCTCCTATTTCTTCTGATATCACCTTCATATTTATAAACAAACTTTTATTTGTTGATTTTTAAGTTTTATACATCAGCCATGACCTTCTACAATGGAAGGATTAATTATCTTATACCTGTACATAGCTTCACTTCCTCTAGTCTCCCAATATATTGTTATAACCTCACTATATTATGTTAAATCAATATTATATCTATGTAAACAGTCTTCAAAGTTGAGATGTTAGAAGCATAGAAAATTAAGAGTATAGATTCTGTCACGGGACACCCTGGCTTTAAATCCTTTTCTGGACACTCAATGGTTATGTGATTTTGAGAAATCTGCTCATTCTTCTCTGTCCTACTTTCCCCATGTTTAAAACAGGATTAACAGTAGTACATATTCCACAGGATTTCCATGAAGATTAAAATATTAAGCTCTCAGGGTAATGCTCAGCACATAGTAATTGGCATATATTTTATTTTTATTTCTTCTATAAATTTTTGCTTTTTCCTGGAGTTATTCATTGCCTCACTTTTTCTTTTATTAGTTTTGTGTTTGTTTGATTGATAGTTTTTTTTTTTTGAGATGGAGTCTCACTATTGTAGCCCAGTCTACTCTTGAACTTGCTGTATAGCTCAGGATTGCCTGCCTCCCAAGTGCTGAGATTATAGGCATGCGCCATCATACCTGATGTTTACTTTGTTTTTAATGTGCCTACAAATAATTTGGTCTTAAACATTTTAGTGGAGCTATAATTCCTCTCAATATAGTCAAGCACAACACTAATCTATCAATTCCTAATTCTTTCTGTATTTCAGCTCCGTTATGAAAGATTGCTCTCTAGACCTAATAATGTATAGCTAATATTCTGAGGATTTCCTTGTCCTCATAATGGAATTTTCTTTGTCTTTCATGCCCATTTTTGCTTTTCCTGTAACCTGTACCTTCTTGTGTCTGGATTTATGAAAATTTGATGGACTTTTTCTAAGAAAAGGTACCTGAAACACATGTCAGAAAAATGCCTTCATTCTACTCTCACAATTACCTCCTTTAAAGACCTATTTCTGAATGTAGTCACATTCAGGATTAGAGCTTCAACATATTAATTTAGGGGACATAATTCAGTTCATAGCTGCTAGCTATGAGAAATGACAATGTCTTTATATTTTTATCCAATCCCAGAAGCAATCAGTTTCAACTCTTTTAACTGATTATTTTGGTATTATCTACTTATGTCTCAATAATATGTTTACATGACTGTTTCTTGATTTTTTGAGTTTTAGTCACTGATTTCCCACTTTGGGATATGAGTAATTCTTTCTTTTATATATACTCCTGTCTACTTTTATCATACATTTCCAGATTTTTTACATCCTGCAATCCTAGTCATTATATTTTTATTTTTGTGGTATTGACAGTATTTTCTGACTACATATGTGCTATTGACATTTGAAGATTACTTTTCTTATCTGCTACAACTTTTTATTCTCTCTACATTTAATATCTCCCTCTCCCCAGGTATTTATCACCAATTTATCTCCCAAATATCCTCTCAATTATGTAAATATTCTCTAATTATGTTTAAAATTAGGTATTTTATCAATATCATCTTGAAAAAGTTTTGTTTGGGGATCTTTTGATCTGCTCCAAACTGGACTATTTTCACTCCTTGTTGTTGTTACTGAGTGCTGTCGAGTCAGATCTAACTCATAGCAACCCTATATACAATAGAACAAAACGTTCTCTGACACTGTGCCACGCCTGGCACTATATCAGTGCTACTCTGTTATTCATTGGGTTTTCAATGGTGGATTCTTTTGGGAGTAGATTGTCAGGTCCTTCTCCGTAGTCTGTGTTAGTCTGGAAGCTCAGCTGAAACCTGTCCACCATGAGTGGCCCTGCTGGTATCTGAAATACCAGTTGCATAGCTTTCAGCATCACAGCAACATAAAAGCCCCCACAGCACGAGTTGACAGACACGTGGGGGATTTGCACTGTAGGCATGTAAAATACCATTAATTTGGGGATCTCTTTTCACAACAATCCTGGTGACTCTCCTTGCCTACTGTTATGTTGGATTCATTGTTTTCTGTATCTCATATCTCCCTCTTTCTTGGTTATATTCTCTTTTGGCAGAGTACATCTTCCAGCCACTTCATGAAAAAGTATATATGCAAAGCAAACTTTTGAGACCCTTTGAATCTGAAAATGCCATTATTCCATACCAACACTTGATTGATAGCTTGGCTGTAGCTGGAATTTTGCATTGAAAATTCTCTCATTTTTGTCCCTTAGCTTCCAGTGTTGCTGTTGTGAACTTAGGTGTCACTCTATTTCTTTCTTATACATTTACCATTTCACTAGGTATATATTTGCATGGCTTAAGTTAATAATAAAAGTACAGTGAAATATCTTCCTCCTGTCACTGTCCTTCTTCAGTTAAGTACTCCTTTTCTCCAAACAGATTGCCACTATTATTAGTTTCTTCTTTATACTGTCAGGATTTCTTCTTGCCTATGTAAATAAATATAAATATGAGCATTCTTAACAATACATTCTGGCAATCTTTCCATATAAACACATAATTTGAAATCTAGGAGAATATTTCTTCTTTCAGTATACAAACTTTCACTTTATTCTTCTATTTTCAATACAATTTGTTATATTTACTGTCATTCAGCTGTACTCATGAGCTCAGAGCTTCTCTGGTTTAATTTATCCAGAAAGTAAACCATTTATTTTTCTGGAGAAGGAGAACTTCTTTAGTGTAGAGGCAGGAGGAGGAGTTCCTGGAAGTCTAACTGCCTCTTACTAAAAATTTCAACCAATCCTCCTGTTTTTAGTCCGAAGAGAGTCCTTCAGGGGTAACTGATGCCTCAAACTCCAGAGCCTTTGTAGAGTTCTGTGGAGTGAATCACATACCACTAAGTTCCTCCTCATCATCAATGACTGGTAAATTTCTGCTTTGTCTATTTTTTCTAGATCATTCAATGCTTACCTATATATTTTTCAAAATTTTGGTAATATATCTTATGTACTATCCTTTCTTCTCAATTTTTGTTTATATTTATCATTTTACTATTATTTTAATGGGACTTTAAGATGGACTTGAGATAAGTGCATTGTTCTGTACCAGTCAGGACTCTCTAGAAAAGTAGAGGCAATAGGAGATTATATATGAATAGACATATAGGCACATATATATATATATATATATATATATATATATATATATATATTTGTGCATGTGTGTGTATATATATATATACACATACAGAGAGAGAGAGAGAGAGAGAGAGAGAGGAGATTTTAAGGAATTAGCTCACACAATGGATACTGGCAAGAATGAGTGGGTACTGGCAAGTCTGGAACTTTTAGGGCATGCTGGAAAATCAGGTAATTGCTGCATTCTCGACTCTGAAATCCACGGGACGTGTCACATACTAGAAAGTGAGGTAAGATTTCCAGGCATAATTCCTACTTCTCCAGGAAGACTGAAGTTTTTCTCTTAATGTGTTCAAGTGATTGGTTAAAATCCACCCACAACATGGAGGGTAATTACTTAAAGTAAACTGATTATATTATAAATGTTAATAACATCTACAATATACCTTCACAGCAACATCTTAACTAGTATCTGACCAAACAACTATGCATCACAACCTAGCTGAGCTGACACATAAAATTAGCCATTACAGTTTACCCTCTTGTCAGTTTGGCACTCATACACCTCTCAAACCATAATTAATCTCCAAGTTAAAGATAATAACAAAACAATATGTTCATCTAAGATGTTACAAATATCCTGTGTACACTGAAAATGCACTTACCCTTTCTCCAGAGGAGGATGCAAAGTCCTTGGGTGATGTTCCCACTTCTTTATTTTTTTGTGGTACTAGGGGGCTGAACTTAAGGCCTCACACATACTTTGCAAGTGCTCTATCACTGAGATGCACCTCAAGCTTCCTCTTTTTTTTTTTATTTGGAGACAGGGTCTCGCCAAACTTCACAGGTTGCCTCTGGTCTTGAACTTGCAATCCTCCTGCCTCAGCCTCCTGAGTTGCTCCGATTACAAGCATGCACCACCATGCTTGGCTCTACACTTGTTTTTGATAATCTGTAACTTAAATACTGTGATACAAATCTAATAAATCTTACATTATACGACAAGGGAAGAAGGCACAGAACAAATCAAAGTTATTTTCTATGTATACACAAGCATAATCATAATAAAATAAGGAAGAAATACACATAATAACCGTAGTCCTCATTTCTGCAACTGGTTATGTGGTTATTGTTGAGTGTTGTAACTACTTTCACTACCCATTCCATATTACCTCTGTCCTCCACAAGCACTGCAGTTGGTAATGATTCTTTGTTAGGTTGAGTGACTTAAACCTTCATATTTGAAGGGTCTGGACCTTTATTAGTCCTTCTTGAATTGGATTGTTTGTAGTTTTCCCATTAATCCTGTTATTAATTAGGATCAATAACACCAGGTAGTACAAGTCCCTTTATTGCATATTGATTGAGAGACATGAGGGGCCCAAAGTGGCTGGTGGTAGTCTTAACATCCAGTGCAATGGAGTCATTGTTAAGTTTATTTAGGGAAACATTCCTCCCTTTGTGACCAGGACTTCTAGACTAGCAGAACATAAGATCATATGGACAAGAACCAAAAATTTTATTAGTGGATCACTAGGGATGATAGAGTTGCCACTCCCATTTCCACCCCTTGATCCCTCAACCCATGAATCCTAGCTATGGAAAAAATAGCACCACATATTGCATGCTGCCTTAGAGTATATTCAGCTTCCTGGAGAATATTACCCATATATAGAATTGCCTGTAAGGAAATGCCACTTAGTTGGTGCTGTAACTGAGTCTACCAAGCCAGCTACTACTGAATAATGAGAACATTACATAAGACCAGTGAATTCCATAAGCACGGACCTATTGCTGCATGCCATTTGTTGTGAAGTGAATTCCTTGACTGAAGCAATATTGTGTTGAGTACTATGATGTTTCATATGGTATTCTTCAAATCCATGGATGAAAGTTTTCTAAGAAGCATGGCAGCCAGGGAAGGCAAGCCCATATACAGAGTGAGTGCCTATTCCAGTGAGAATAAAAGGATGACCTTCCAATAGGAGTCCAATGTAATCAACTTGCCACCAGATATCTGAATGATTATTCTTAGAAATAGTGTCATATTTAGAATCCATTGTTCATCTCTAATGCTGGCACTCAACAGTGACTATAGCCAGGCCATCCTTTATGATTGGAAGTCCACGTAGCTGAGCCCACCTCCACCACCATGGCAGCTTTGTTCATGAGCCTATTGGGAAATAATCAGAGGAACTAAGCAAAGAGGCTTGTTTGTATCCACAGAACAGGTCAGACCAACTACTTGATTATTAAAACTTTCCTGTACTGAGTTCATCCTTTTGTGAGTGTTCACATGAGACACAAATATCTTCACATCTTTAGCCCATTCAGAAAAGCTTATCCACATCCATCTTCACCAAATGTTCTTATTAGCAGTTTTCCAATTATGTTTCTTCCAGGTCCCTGACCATCAAGCCAAATCATTGGCCACATCCCATAAATCGGAATATAATAACACAGCTGGTCATTTTCCTTCCTGAGGAAAATGAACAGCCAGATGCATTACTCAAAGTTCTAACCACTGGAAGGATTTTCCTTCACCATTGTCCTTCAGAGATATCCTAGAACGGACCATTACATACAGCTCTGCACTTTCAGATGGTGCCTGCATATCTTGTAGAACCATCTGTAAACTAGACCAGAGTTTACTCTTCAGTCAACAAATCATAGAGAACTTCCCATGAGGTTGCTGGCACAGGCTTGGCAAGTGAAAGTAATATATCTGAAGTGGGGTCTATGCAGAGTTGAGCCACTTCCTTACATAACTTGTGCCTTCAGGGCCTGCTGGAACGCAATCTTGTATGTAGCACATTCATTTGATGATGGAGTGCTACTTTGTATATCCCAAATTATAGTGTGGTGGTTTAGACAACACCTAGTATGTAATGGGCAATTCGGGTTGCATGGTAACATGGCGGTCTATGCTTAGGTGTTCAGTCTCTACTAAGGCCCAGTAAGAAGCCAATACAAACATATTTCTTTACAGGAAAGTAGCTATCTGCGGAAGTGACAGGGATTTGTTCCAAAATTCTGTGTGTCTGCACCGTGGTTCGCCTACAGAGGCCTGCCGAAGGTTCTACACAGCATCTTTATCTGCCATTGACACTCCAAGCACTGTCAGATCTGCTGGATCACATGGCTCAAGTAACAGAGCAGCTTGCATGTACCTGTTGCAAAGCTTCCTCTTATTTTGAACCCTACTCAAAACTGGTAGATTTTTTGGGTTACTTAGTAAATGTGACAGAGCAACACATCCAAGTGAGAAATACATTGCTTTTAAAACCCAAAGAAACTCACTGGACGTTTGCTTCTTTTTTGGTTGTAAGAGGAGTCAGATGCAATAACTTATCACTCACATTAGAAGGGATATCTCAACATGCTCTATGCCACTGAACCACTAGAAATTTTGCTGAGGTGGAAGCTCCTGAATTTATTTTTAGTCCTCTACCAACATGAAAATGCCTTGTCCATAAGTCTAGAGTAGTTGTTATTTCTTCCTTTGTCCAGTGAGAATAATGTCATCAGTGCAATGGAGAAGTGTGGTAAGTTTTCAAAGGGAAAGGACTGTGGATTAAATTATGACATAGAGCTGGAGAGTTTATATACACCTGAAGTAGGACAGTGAAGGTGTATTGCTGTTTTGGCAATTGCAAAAAGACTACTTCCAATGGTCTTTACAAATAATTATTGAGAAAAACACCATTTGCAAGATCAATACCAGTTTCCAGAGGCTGTGTTAATTTGCTCAAGCAATGAAAGCACAGCTGAAGCAGTAGCTGCAATTGCAATCACCATTTGGTTAACTTTGTGATAATTCACTGTCATTTTCCAAGATCTGTTCTCTGCACTGGCCAAATAGGCAAGTTGAATGGGGATGTGGTGGGAATCATCACCCCTCCATCAAATCCTTGATGGTAGCAGTAATCTTGATGACCCCTCCAGGAATGTGATTAACTCTGTTTTCCTATTTTCTTAGGTAAAAATGGTTCTAGTAGCACTTAGCTTTTCCTACCTACCTTAGTATCCATTACTGTGCAAACAAATGTGAGGATCCTGCTTGTTGTTGAGTTTGTTTATACCACCTATGCATTCTTATGAATTATGGAGAAATAACCACAGGATGGGTTTAGGAACACACAGGACCCACTGTGAAATAGATTTAAACTAAAACTCCATTGATCACCTGATCTATACAAATCCCTACTCTGACTGGTGAACCACTGTGATGTTTTGGGTTTCCAGGAATTACTGTCAGTTCAGAGCCAGTGTTCAATAGTCCCTATAAAGTCTGTTTACTGCTTCTTCCCTAATGCATAGTTACCTTGGTAAAAGGCCACAGATCCTTTTGGAGAAGGCTGGCAGAAGGAATACCAGTGTAAACTTTTTGCCAATGCCACAGTCTTTCCTCAGGGGATCTGACCTTCCCTTCATTCAGAGGGCTCTTTGTTGTAAGATGGTTCAAACCTGGGAATTCTCTGAGGGGCTATGACTCTGTTTTTATGATTTAAGTTAGATTTCTGCTCACCTGACCTAGAACTCTTCAGTTTGTACAAATCAAGTAAAAATTTAGTATGCTGTCCATTTCTTTCTCATCTAAGGACACCATAATCAACTAGACATTGCCATGGGTCTGCAAATTAGGCTATTGTAATTACTATTGTGACTCTCCAATACACTATGATACATGCTCACCTTTGTCTTTGGCCATTTAGTGTTGTCATTTGGCCCCTTCCACTCCAAGATCCAATTATCCCGTTATATTGAAGCATCATAGTTCAGTGGCATCAGGCCTACTAAAATAACTGGCCTGCAGAGAAGAGTAACATCTGAACACTTCAAAGATACTGAGGCTCTCCTTTCAAATTTATTCCTCATAAAGTCATGTGCTCTACACTCTCCCAGGGTGGCAAAACGGATATTACATGATAAATCCACTCTAACATTCCAATTTCCCCCAAACATTGGGATACCTTCTTGAATTTATGCAAGGAAGTTCCAGCATTTCAATTTCATTTGGTATGAGCTAGCTTTTGGTCCTTGTTTCATCCACCCAATTAAACTGTTAGAGTGCTCTCCAACCCCATGAGTTGCAAAACCAAATCCAGAATCTGTACAGAGTGGATCCACATCAATAAATTTGATATTCTTTCCACCATTACCTACACGATCAATGTCAATCTCCATATGTATTTCCTGGATATATGTCTGCATAAATGGAAAAATCATGTATTTTTTAAAAGTTTAGTGCATCTCCTTATGGGTCACACTTTGTACCTTACCTCTTGAGCCCAATTGTGAGTTGAGTCTAATTGTAAGTCTAGAAACAGAGGTGATAGAGGTAAGTCCTGAGGAGACTCAGCAGTGTCTTACAAGGCAGCTACCTCAGGGGAGATCATTACAGTTTCCTCAAACAAAGCAGGCTTATTCTCAGACAGAAATGAAAGGTCTACTTCTACTGGCAAAGACTTGGTTGAATTTAGGGGTGTAAAATCCCCAGTCTCATCAGGGTATGTCCTCATTCAAATTTTAAGACTCTTATTACTTCTGAGTCATTGCCCTCATTTTAATATTAGATGCTCTGTGAGCTGGGAATTTAATTTAGGTGCTTACAGGATGAATTTCTGAGTTTGGGTTTTAGCAATCTCAGTTCTAAATCTTCAGGAGATAAGGGTTTATTTCAGGGCAGACAAACAAACTATCAGGTTATTTATGCAGTGGTTGAACTGGAGATTTGAAGCCCCAAACTTATCCTTTTCTTCTCCTACTTCATTTAGAACAATTAGGAACAATCAATTAATCTCATTTTACCCATTAGTTTGACAAAAAATGTTCCAAGGTATCAAATATGTGGTCACCTAGAAACTCTACTCTGTCAAGTATGCAATCAGGAATATCCATTGGTGATATTTTGTGTATCTTTATTGCCTTATCATGCCGTGGTCTATCAGGGCTCTCCTTAAGACTGGAAAAAATCATCATTGTCTTTAAATCTAATCAGATTTGAGAATTAATTCCCAAAACCTGAAATTCACACTTAGGACTATGTTTCCCTAGTATTGCTCTTAATACCAAAATCTGTATTAGTCAAATTTCTCCAGAGAAACAGAACCAGTAGGATACACACACACACACACACACACACACACACACACTTCTTTTAAGGAATTAGCTCACACAGTCATGGATCTGGCAAGTTTGAAATTTGCCAGGCAAGATGGCAGCCTAAAAACTAAGATTGGAGTTACTGTTGTAGTCTTCAGTCCAAAATCAATCCATAGGATAGGGCCAGCAGGATGGAAACTTGGGTAGAATTTCTATGTTACAGTTTTCAGGCAGAATTTCTTCTTCTTTGGGAAACTTGTTTTTGCTTTTCAGGCCTTCAAATGATTGGATGAGTCTCATTTACATTATGCAGAGTCATCTGTTTTAATTAAAGATAATCAATTGTAAAAGCTGGTCACATATACAAAATAACTTCACAGCAACATCTAAACCAGTGTTTGAGTTGATCTATAAAATGATTCATCATATGTTCAGTACAGTATGTTTGACTGAACTCTCCTGAATTTTATTTTTAAAATATTTTTATAAAAATAAATCATATGTATTTTGGATGTTTTACAAAGTATAGATAAGTACAAATTCATGACACATAATTTTATATACTCTCTTTATAGATATAGGGATATGATTAAAAAGGAATTATAAATAGTTGCCTGGAGGAGCAGAACTGCAAATTGGTAGCGGGTGGTTTGAAAAAACCATAACATCTCTGTACTCATTTCACTATTTGATCATATGTGAGTATCATTTGGATAAAAATATAAATTTTAAAACGTTGTACAGGAGTTCCACATGGTCTCTGCATAATATAGCACATGCACGTATGCATTCATCCACCAAAAGAATGAATGGAGATGAGAAAAAAATTATAGTAGTTCAGAATAATATTAAGAAGAAAGTAAAAACCTACCCTTCTCTTTTCTCCATTTTTAATTTACTTCTGGGTAGGGACTGAACTACAAAACATCTTGTATTTTCATGCTCAAAGGGAAAATGCAGGAGAGTTGTATTTCAGCATAGTAGAGGATAGAAATAGATTCAAAGAAGTAAAAATGCCTTAGAACTCTCTCTATACTTAGGTATTTGGCAGATTGGTGCTGTTGGGGGGAGCTTTACTCCATTTACAAATACATTTCCACCTATTCGTCTCAACTAGAGGTAAAACTATACGTTGAGTTCTGAAAATCATTCATCATATTTGAAGATGTAGACTTAAAGAGGGAAATTGAATTTCACAATTGTTGTGGAAGGCTGCACCAATGCTAACCAATATAGAGCCTCAATTATAAGTATGAACAAAACCAAAGAACCTCCACACATTAGAGTAAACCTAATAGCATAAAAGATAGGTCCTAAGAAGTGTAAGTAGAACGCATCATCTTCAATTATTCAAAGTTCAGAGAAAACATCAGAGAACTTTAAAAAGTTCTAAAATGTGTTCTCAGAGAAACTTGAGAGGATACCACATACATACAAACAAAACCAGACTGTTCTGAAAAAGAGAAATTGGACCAGCAATATAAGTTCTTGTCAATTAAAAATATGATTGGTTTAATAAAAATCTTCACTAGAAAGGCTGAAGATGGATTTGGTAATTTCAGAGACTTAGTCATAAAATTCTCCCTAAATTAAAAAGAGATGGAAATTATAAAAGAAGTGTTCAGTGGCATGGGGCTTAAATCCAGGTTGTCCAATATCTACTCAAGGCTTACAAAAAACAATTAAAGAAATAATAGAAAAAAACCTGTCTGTGGTTTTGGTCCTATGGATCTGAATGACCTACCAAATGATGAATGAGAAACATTTGAAAGCACACATAAAAAGCAGGCACATCCTGGTAAAATTTCTTAGGTGCACAAAAATATAAACTCCTAAAGTTCATCAAAGGAGGAAAAAGGTAACTTTTTTTTCTGCAGTAGGGAAAGGAGGGATTTGAACCCAGGGCCTCCAGCATTCTTTGCAAACATTCTACCACTGAGGTGCATCCCCAGTCCAATTTTTTCTTTTTTGAATCGGAATCTCACTAAATTATGCAGCCTGACTCTGGCCTCGAACTCATGATTCTCCGTCCTTGATTTCCAGTGTTGCCGGGATTGCAAGTGTGTGTCATCTCACTGAGAGAAAGAAGTAACTTTTAAAGAGAAGAAAACTAGAATGTAATTGGATTTCTTACCTAAAATCTTCATGGTAGAATACGTCTCTAAAGTTCTAGAGGAAAAAGATTGTGAACCTAGAATTCTATACACAATCCATCAGTCATGTGTACTAGCAATAGTCTGTGAAGTTTAATGCAATTGTTAAGAATTCCTAAGGTCATTGTTGTTGTTGTTGTTGTTGTTGTTGGGTGCTGTTGAGTCATGTCTGGCTCATAGTGACCTTCATAGGTATCATAATAATATAGTTATAGAATTGAAAACTAAGATGATATGAACACTTTGGAAGTGGAGTTAGGACAGAATAAAAGAATATTAAAGGTTATATCATTTATTTGCAGTACTAGGAGGTTGAACCCAGGGCCTCACACATGCTTTGCAAGTACTTTGCTACTCAGCTGAACCATAGCCCATTTTTTACTTTCTATTTTGAGACAGGTTCTCACACGTTACACAGGTTGCCTCTGGTCTCAAATTTGCCATCTTCCTGCTTGTGTCTCCCAAGTCATCAGGCCTTAAGGTCATATCTTATCTGAGGTTGGGGACAATTGCAGATAGAGGTCAAATTGTGATGCTGGTAAAAAATAAGTTTATATATGGTTGATAAAAATTTTAATTGTAACCACTAATAGAATTGCACTACAGTGTAGAACTTTCAAGTGACTAAAGAGAAAAATATGTCAGGCAAACTCAAAAAGATACAATAAGAAATGAATAATAGAAACCACAAAAATAGTATAGCAGGAATAACAACAAAAAGAATCAATCATGATTAACATGGATGGTTAAAGTCTCCTATTAAAATACAAAAGTTTCAAAGCAGGGCATATTGGCACATGCTTGCAATCCCGGCACTTGGAAAACTGAGGCAGGAGGATTGACATGAGTTCCAAGCCAACCTGGGCTACAAACCTTGTCTCAAAAATAATTAAGTAATTAATTAGTTAATAAAAAATGCAAAGACTTTCAGATTGGCTTTAAAAAACAAATAATTGATCTTTGCAAAACACATATCAAAAGTATATAGAAAGATTGAGAACAGAGAAATGGAAAAATATATTGGGCACATGAAAATTTTAGTAATCAGGAGTGCTAAGATTAATACCAGAAAAATTAAATTTAGAGCAAAATGTAATAAATGGTACATATAGTACTTTGTTTATAAATACTATGCTACATCAAAAGTATGACAAGAAACTTTATTCATCAAACAGGATAACATTGAACTGTAAATATAATAATTATTGGAAATGCAGCAGAATGCCATATTATCCAATGAAATTAGGACCGGTAGCTTATCAACTAATGAAAAAATAATTGAAACATGAGAGAAAATTATAAAGTCCATGTTAAATGTTTCATTTTAACTTAGAATACATAAACTCACATTCATTTGGCTGAGTTTGATACAGGGCCAACAATTTTTCTTTGAGAATACGTCTTCTGATTAGTTTACCATCATTTTCCTTGAATAAGCCATATCTTGGGAGAAGGGCCCAGCAACCCACTCCCAAAGACCAATCCGCCATTGAAAACCCTAAGAACAGCAGAGAAGCACTGACAATACTATTTTGCCTGTTGTACGTAGGGTTGCTATGAATCGGCAACTGACTTGACTGCACCTAACAACATTATTATTATTGGAGTGGAGTGATACTGCATTGTGGTTGTGATTTGCATTTGCTTTATGAGTAGAGGTGCTGGGCATTTTTTCACTTATCTGTTGGCTATTTTTATGTCTTGTTTGGAAAAATGTCTATTCAGATTCTTTGCCCATATAAAAAATTGGATGATGATGATGATGATTAATATTACTGCTGAGTATTAATCCCTGCAGAAAGACCTCCTTTTAAAAGATGTCAGTTCTCAAATTAAAGATCTATTGAAAATACTGCACAAAATGTCACCTGTTTTGTTCTGTATATTGTTAAACTTGTATTGTTAAACTTGGATCTTGACACATTTGCATATATATATATTTTTATATATATATATGCTTTATATTTTCATGAGGAAGATAGAGATTGTTAAAAGTGGTTGGTGGTAGTGCAGGCATTGCAGGGCACTTTCACATTCTCCTGTACACATTTTTGTGCTGTCTGCACATGCTTAAAAGAAGTAAGAAGTGGAGAAAGAGAAAGAGAGAGAGAGAGAGAGAGAGAGAGAGAGAGAGAGACTTACTATTGAGGCGGAAATATCTTTTTTTCCTGAGCATGTAGTTTAAAAGTTTTCTTAGTCATATATGAGTCTGTAAGAATCATAGAAGAGTTATGATTGCTCTCTCTACTAAAATAAACATATATATGTGCACATTTTTAACACAATTTCAGGTGGTACACAGAGTTGGTGAGGTGAGAATGTCTACTCTAAGTGTGGTCAGTATTGTCTGTGAGGATTGCTCCTTGGGCCTGGGCATACCATTGACTAAGGGGGCACCAAGGTGGATGTGGACTGGCAGGTAGTGACTCTGCAACAAGGTTGGGTTCTTTCTGGGTGCCCTGGAGTTAAGGAGGCTAGAGATGAGAGGCCCAACAAGTTCTACTTCTCAGGTTAGGTGATGGCAGCAGTGTTAGGGGCACCATGAATAAGGGCAGAGAGCTAGGTAGGAACAGCAATTACTTCTATGCATTCTTGAGTCACCTCAATGGAGTTTTGGGGGAGGGAGTGAAAGAGCCAAAGGTATTTAAGTTGTTCACATGAATAAAGGTGGCATATACCATCTTAGCCACCCATTCATGTATACAATTTTGGACTGACCAACAAACAGTTGCCTGAATACAGGGAATGACATGCTCTGGAATATGGCGGCAGGGGAGGTGGGAGGGCAGCATATTCTTGGCAAGAAGGGGAGGATCAGACCATTTCTGCCTCCTTCACTCTCAGCTGCCTCGGCCATAAGTACACTACCATCTAATCCAGGGGCAGGTGTTCAGAGCAGCCATCCAATCACAAGATGTTCATATAGCAGTCAGCAAGACTTTGGGCACTAAAGTACATGTTTTTCCTTAATCAAACAAGAAAAGATTGTGTTGCTTTTATTTTTACCAAATTGCAAGTTGAGCCAAAAGTAGAAAAAGTAAATGATTCATTTGTGTAAACTGGCCAAGATGATATGACTGGTCATCTTTGTGTGTTAATTAGTAGATCATATAAATAATTTCAGTTTTCAATTATAAAACAAGTTAATATGGTTTTTTTTTGCCATGCAAAGAATCTTTTTTATTGGAAATTTTTAATGCACAACTTAATGTGTTTCATTTTAATGCACAACTTAATGTGTTTCATTCTGACACGCATTTCATTGTGACATTTCCATATATGCGTTTCATTGCACAGATAAGTTCCCCTTTACCCTCTTGTGCACCTCCTCACCAGTCTCCCCACCACCACCAAACGTCTCTCTTCCACTTGCATGTCTTTTTGTGGGAATATTTTTCTATATATCCTCAGATCCCAATTATGTTTAAGGTCGAAACTTTTTCTGTAGTGATCTATCTTTTTACATTGTCAGTAGTATTACATGAATTTTCTAGCCCATTTGTATTATTACCATTCTTTGGTATTATTGGTATTATTATAATTATTTCCTGAACTATTAAAGTTGAACTGTTTACTTTGAGGTCACCCTGTCATTCCTTGCTCCTC
The DNA here is from genome assembly GCA_007922755.1 of Pedetes capensis. Taxonomy (NCBI): domain Eukaryota; kingdom Metazoa; phylum Chordata; class Mammalia; order Rodentia; family Pedetidae; genus Pedetes; species Pedetes capensis. The sequence goes on from VMDO01008988.1 coordinate 57,646, forward strand.
CTTGTTCCTCCTCTCCCTTCTTTCTTTTCCCATCATCTCTTCCTTTTGCTACATCCCTCCCTCCTTCTTTCCTCTCCCTAAATTGTCCCTTCTCTGCTAAGTTGACTTTAGCTTTTAATTATGTTTCAATTTCCATATAGGATTTTTTTCCTACTTTTAATTTTGATTTAGCTCCCACACATGAGTGAGAACATGTGGTATTTCTCTTTTATTTATTTTTTAATTAATTTATTTTTTTTTTATTTTTTTGCAGTACTTGGGGTTGAACCCACGGCCTTGAGCTTGCATGTTCTGCAAGTGCTGGACCACCGAGTTGCACCCCCAGCCCATTTTATTTATTTTTTACTTTTTTGAGACAGGGTCTTGCTAAGTTAGGCAGACTGCCTCTGGTCTCGAACTTGCGATCCTCCTGCCTCCGCCTCCTGAGTCACTGGGGTTACGGGCAGGCACCACCGCGCCCGGATGTATTTCTCTTTTTGGGCTAAAAACAAGTTAGTATGTTTTGAAAGCTCCTGTTTGACTGTGACCAGCAAAAATATTTTTCTTGTGTAACAAATCTAATGAATTAATGAAGCCCTTTCGGTTTTTCCCTCCCATGTATTCTTCTCCATTCAAATGAAAATAGCATCATTTTATTTATTCAATGTAAAAGTAGTGCATTACTTATTTTTATAAATGGACAGAAAAGTTTAAGAAAGGAAGGCATCCTACTACCTATCTCCTTTTGTGAAATCCTGCTCCCCATTTAGTATAGGGGTGCAGGGGAAATGTTAGACCTTCATAGCTGTGAAGGGGAGTGGGAGGTAAAAGAAAAAGAAGTTATATTGGGAGTAAAGAAGATACAAACTTATTCCTAGAAGACTAATAAAGGGCCAATGAACGAGGAAGCAGATGAAACCTTTCCATGTTAATCAAAGAAAGGCAAATTCCAATCGCAAAGAGAAGATATTTAGGGTCTCTGGGATTGGCAAAGAGGAAAAATCAGTGGCTGGATCTGATGTGACAAGGAAGGAAGGGGGAGGGCCAGCTCCTGACACACTGCTGGTGGGAGTGGTAATAGGGGTCCTGATCTCCTGGGTGACGTGAACCCTCACGTGAGCGGGAGCCGACGTGTGAAGACGTCATTCTTCTAATCCTGATCGTCGTTTGATTAGGTTGCCCACTCCCTATTATCAAAGCGGGCGAACCTGTGGCCCAGGGAAAGGAGGAGGAGGAGGTAATTGCTTGGATCTCTGCAGGTCTGTGTGTGTATGGGCACTGCCTGGGGACCCTTGCCTTGCGGGCAGCGGAGGGCAAAGACGGAAGCGACAAGGCCTCCTTTCTCTACACCCTCGCACTACCCCCGGCCTTTCCTAGAACAAAAAAAAAAATGGTGTACATTGGAGGGCCGGATTCCAGGGGATACCCTAGACTAGGAGGGGCGAAATGTTTGGTATCCCAGGACCTCGACTCGGGAAGGGCTAGCATTGGGATTGGTGTCTTATGTGCTGATCCGTCTTCTAAGCTAAAACCTTGAGGCTGTGCGACTCTGGCTGTCATTCACCTTGTCTTTCAGTAGGGCGCTGTACCTTTCGGAGCAAACGAATAATCCACCCAGAATTCCTGCAGGTCGGTGTGAAGCTGAGATTGTCCAGCAGCACCCTCGGAAGGGTGGGGATGGCCGAGGACCTTGCCATAACTCAAGACCCTTACTGACTCTCCAGCAATCTCTGTGCTATTTTTTTTTTTCCAGGAAAAGTACTGTGACAGTATCTCCAGGAAAGATGCTTATCATTGGGGGTGGGTTCCCTTGGGGAGGAAGACAGAAGAGATCGTTTTGTCTTCTTTCACTCCTCCTGTTTTCCATGCTCCCTGGACCCGCCTCCCTCCCCTTTTTCCTTTGGTTGAAAGGGGTGTGGTTTTGTCTGGAAAAATGGCTGACCGCTGGGAATGGGGGCGGGGGACGCCAAAGAGCCAGAGGGATGGTGTCAGCGGGGTCTGGATAGATAAATGGGTATAGGGTAAGATATAAAAAGGGAAATCCATCTGACAACCAGGACCCTGAATTTGGAAAAACTGGCATTCGGACTCTTCAAAGTGCTGTTCTGTCTGCTGAGCCATCCCTCTGCTGTGTCTTGCGCCTGAAGATCAGCCCAGTTCTAGGAGCAGGAAGACGAGGAAAATTATCCACAACCAAGTAGGTCATAGTGAGGGTGATGGTACTGTTTGGAGATCCCGGGGGTGAAGGATGATGGTGACTGCAAACTCGAGGGGCCTATGGACTTTTTCCTCCAACCTCCCTTACTCCCATTTCTACACCAGGAGTTTCCGAGCTTGAAAAAAAAAAGGGGGGGAGGGGGGGGGGGTGCTCTGGATACCCGCGACAGGGAAAGAAGGGGTTGGGAGGGGATGGCTGTCCAGATAGTCTTGGGGTGAAGGTGAGGAGGACGTTATTCCGAATCACTGTTTGGGGTACAATGTCCTTGGGGTTGGTCCGTGCATTAAGCATCCAGAATTCATCAGTCATTGGGTTTGGTGAAGGCGGAAACCGAGGAAGGAAGGAAATTGCTCCCGAGCAGAGGAAATTGGTATAGTTGGGCGGGGGAAGAGGGAGGATATCCTGGTAACTTTGAGGGGGTGGGGGTGGCGGAGGCAAGGGCTAGCGCCATATCGTTATGAATTTCGTGCCTATCGGTTTTCTAGATACTGCTCTTAATCTTCCGCCACCCATTTTGTTACAAGGAAGGGAGTGTGGCATCACCTTCGGAGGGGGAGGGGGTGGGAGGAGAGGATCATTGATGGAGGAGGGGAAGGGAGATAATGACTTTTAAAAGCTGCTGCTCTGGGAGGTGAGGAGGAAAACAGAAGATGAGAAATACTGTGCTATGAGGGACTATAGCCAGGGGACTCAGAAGATGAACGCGTGTTCTGTCCTGAGTGACATGTATCTGTCCCCTGAACTCTCAGCACTCGCCTCCCTATTCCCTTGTCTGCAGGTCTACGCGAGGCTAGGAAGAGAAGGAAGGATCTGTTTCAGTCTCTGCAGGTGTATGTAAGGGCTCGCTGCCCCAGGACATCTGGAAGGGTGGAGGTCGTACTAAACTTATCAAATACTTTGAATTTTATGTTCTTGTGCTGGGTGGAGGGGGGTGTGGAATGTGTGGTTGGAGAGTCTGGATGTGGGGAAAATTTCCAAAATTAGCTTCCCGATGGAAGAAAGGAATCAGTGATCTGGATACCAAGCTCTGAATCCGGGGTCAATACCCTGATGTTTGTATGCTTGTGGGCAAGTGATTCATTCTGTCTACTTTTTGCAGAGGCACAAAACAAGAGCCCAAAGCCTGAGATCCTCCTTTTTTTCCTAGGTCCCACTGTATCTGCTGTTGCAGTAGTGCCTGCTCACAGCAGCGGAAGACTTTGCCCCTGACTCTGGAATATTCTGGGGCAGAGCAAGTTGCTCAGTGCCCAGGTTAAGGAATTCACCCATTCACTCCAGCTGTACCATGGGCCGCACTCGGGAAGCTGGCTGCGTGGCTGCCGGCATGGTCATTGGGGCTGGTGCTTGCTACTGTGTATACAGACTGACCTGGGGAAAAGAGGAAAATGAGAAAATTTGGGATGAGGATGATGATGACGACCAGGAGGAGGAGGAGGAGAAGGAAGAGGAGGAAGAGCCTAGTGACACAACAGAAATTGAAGCCAAGACTGAGAAAGCAGCTAACACTAATGTTGGGGTTGGGGCTGGAGTCACACCTCAGGGTGACTCAAAGGCCAAGGCTGAGGTGAGCTTGGGACTTGAAAGTGGTCCAGGTGTAAAGAAGGAGGCTCACTTGGAACCCCAGAGTGGAGGTGGCCTAGAGGCTAAGGCCAAGGCCCTTTTCAACACCCTGAAGGAACAGGCAAGTGCAAAGGCAGGCAGAGGGGGCAGGGTTGGTAGCATCTCTGGGAACAGGACCCTTGTATCAAGTTTGCCTTGCCCAGGAGGCAGAGGTGGAGGCTGCCACGCCCCCAAGAGTGGAGCTAGGGCTGGGAGCAGGGCAAGTGGAAAATCTAAGGGAAAGTCCCGAAGTAAGAGCGCCAAAGCTCCACCTACAACATGGCCTGTCCGAAGGGGCAAGTTCAATTTTCCCTATAAAATCGATGATATTCTGAGTGCTCCTGACCTTCAAAAGGTCCTTAACATCCTGGAGAGAACAAATGATCCTTTTATTCAAGAAGTAGCCTTGGTCACATTGGGTAACAATGCAGCGTATTCATTTAACCAAAATGCTATACGTGAGTTGGGTGGTGTCCCAATTATTGCAAAGCTGATAAAAACAAAAGACCCCATCATTAGGGAAAAGACTTACAATGCCCTTAATAACTTGAGTGTGAATGCTGAAAATCAGGGCAAGATTAAGACATACATCAGTCAAGTGTGTGACGATACCATGATCTGTCGCTTGGACTCAGCTGTACAGATGGCTGGACTAAGACTGTTAACTAACATGACTGTGACTAATCATTACCAACATTTGCTTTCCTATTCTTTTCCAGACTTCTTTGCTTTGTTATTCCTGGGAAATCACTTCACCAAGATACAGATTATGAAACTAATTATAAACTTTACTGAAAATCCAGCCATGACAAGAGAGCTGGTCAGTTGTAAAGTACCATCAGAATTGATTTCCCTCTTTAATAAAGAATGGGATAGAGAGATTCTCCTTAATATCCTTACTCTTTTTGAAAACATAAACGACAACATAAAAAGTGAAGGGCTTGCCTCATCCAGGAAAGAATTCAGCAGAAGTTCATTATTTTTCTTATTCAAAGAATCTGGAGTGTGTGTTAAGAAAATCAGAGCATTAGCAAATCACAGTGATCTGGTGGTGAAAGTAAAAGTCCTAAAAGTATTGACCAAACTCTAATTTGGTATCTGTCCCAAACAATTTTAAACGGATTTTTTTTTTTTTTTTTGGTTTTCACATGGGAACAATGTGTCGTGTAAATTCTTTGTTTTTCCTTGTGCTTATATGGCAAAAATATCCTTTTAGCTGCTATTTTGGAATAACCAATATCACAGATTATCAAGGATTGATGCTGGATTTAGATTGGACCATTTTAAGGATGCCAAATGAATATTACAGCTTCTAAAAGAAAGCAAACAAAACAAAGAAAGCATTTATTGATTTGATCTTGCTACCTAGATTGAGATATTGTTACTTTTTGCCTAAACTGACGGTGGAGTAATTATATATCATGAATAATCTAAACTTTTGTATTGATTTAAGTTTGTTAATCTAATAATTGTGTTTTATCAATAAAGTTGTGTGATTAAAGCAGCAGAGAAAATCATTGTCCTTGTCATTGGGTTTATGATCTGTTTGGAAAGAGAAGATATGTGTAAACCGAAGGTAACAAAATCAAGAACCTCTTTTCATGGTTACAGTCTTCCCATCAGTGCTGAGAGGTAGCAGAAACTGCTGCATTCAATAGTGCTCTAGGGAAGTTTTACAGAGAAGTGGGGAATTTAAGTAATCTGGGTTGGAATGATAAAATACAAAAGGTCAGAAGGCATTTAACGAGCTAGGGAGGAGGAATCCTGGAAGAAAGGCATGGAGATGGGAATCCACCTCCAGAGAGAAGGCTGGCTTGCCTGGAGTGGAATGTGTGGGGAAGGGAGATTGTCAGGATCAAAAAATTCTTTGTGTAAGCATTAAATTAATGAAGCTGAGAGGTTATCAAGGAAGGATTCTTGTGCAAGAGTGCCTGATAGTACCTATCACAAGACCGCCAGAACTACAAGTTTGCACAGAGGCCACTGAAACCTTATACAAACTTAGACCAGGACATCTGCCCATTAACTGTTCAACATCGGACTGATACCACTCTTATTGGTCATTTCGGCCAAGGATTATTATTTAAAACTGTCAGATGTAATGTTCCTCATAGTTTTCCTTTAAAAACGTCCCCTTGCCTCAATCCCTTTGAATATGCCCAGAGTTTACTTTGACACATATATTACCATTGTAATATTCTGCTACTCCTAAGTAAGTATCATTATTCTTTGGATAATCCCTCTCTGGTTGTTTTAAATTTAGGTTTACAACAGAATAACCCGGTTTTGGGAAAAGTGCTAGGTGAGACAGTTGTAAGACTGTCTGGTCTAGACAGACCACAGCACTAGGACACACACTGGCGTCCCAATATTGTCACATAGGAGGTTGTAACTCTATCATTTTGGGAAGGTCAGAGTTCTGGGATTGTGGCTGCGACTGTGGGAGCTCATGGAGTGAGGCAGGAGATCGTGACCTCTCTTTAGAGATGATATTAGAAACTCAAGTGACATCCTGTTATTTTGGTTTTGTTCTCATCTAACAGTTTTAGAGTCTATTTCAGTTTGTTATAAATTGTCGCCCAAAGGATAGACTTTTCTTTTGTAAATTTCTATTTTATCTGCTTTGTTTCAAAGGAGATTCCAAGTGTAGGTTAGGCAAATTGATGTGGTTCAGGCAAATTTTATATTTATAGCTGTCTTTGATTTTACTAGGTTCCTTGAGAATGGCTTTAAAATGATGATTATGATTGTTTTCAATGCTAGCTTTCTTTTCCTTTTATTAAAAAAATGTTTTAGCTGGGTGCTGTGGCTCACTCCTGTAATCCCAGCTATTCGGGAAGTGGAGGCTGGAGGATCATGAGTTCAAGGCCAGAGGTAGCCTTTGTAATTTAGCAAGACCCTCACTCAAAATTAATTAAAAATTAATTAAAATTAAAAATGGGCTGGGGGTGCAGCTCAATGCTAGAATGCTTGCAAAGTATGTGCAAGACCCTGAGTTCAAACCCCAGTAATAAAAAAAAAATTATTAGTACTTTTGAAATTACTGTACAACTATTGAGTTTCATTACGATATCTCCATGCATGCTTACATTGAACATTGCTCATATTCACACCCCTACATTGCCCTCTCACAACTGGATCTTTCTACCAGTGGCCATATATATATATATATATATATATATATATATATATATATATATATATATACATACATACATACATATATATTTTTTGTTGTTCTTAGGTGCTGTCGAGTCATGTCTGACTCATAGTGACCCTCATAGGGTTTTCAATGGCAGATTGTTTTCGGGATTGCCTTGGGAGTGGATTGCCGCGTCCTTCTCCCATTTTTGCGGTGCTGGGAATCAAACTCATCAAACTTGGGACCTCAGAGACTACAGAGTGGCGCTCTACCAACTGAACTAAATCCCCAGCCCATATATATGCATGTATATACACACACACTCAATGCTAATTTGTTTCTGTAATTTTACCTCACATCCCAGGCTGAAGGTTTTCTCTAGTTTCTCTGTTTAAACTGTGGCTCTTCCTTGTCATTAACCCAGAGCTGTCTCAGGCGCCACTGTCGGGGGGTGGGTCTCAGTCTCTCCTGCCTGAGGGTATGCTGCAGGCTAGGGAGTAGGACCGGTTCATCAACTCCCCAAACAATTTGCCATTGAAAACCCTGTGAATAGCAGAGAAGCAGGGTAAGGGGTATTTACTTCTGAGAGTGCTACACCTACACTTAAGTTCTCCATGGGGGCCTGGTCAGGCCTTGCTTGGGCAGTGTGTGTGCTTGAGGAGGGGTGTGGGAAGAGGGAGAGGGGAGGGGAGAGGAGGGAAGGAAGCCCTCTTGGAGAGGTAACTTTATCCCCACAGGTTCCTGCAAATGTAATTTGATCCCCCCATTGAGAGCAGGCTAAGGGTCACTGTCTGGCCCTGTCAACCATCGTGAAAAGGGATTTTTGTTAGATGCCTATAGCTGGAAAAGGGATTTTGTTGTTGTTAGGTGCCGTCGATTCGGTATCCAACTCATAGCGACCCTCTGTACAACAGGGGAAACACTATTGTCAGTGCTTCTCTGCTGTTCATAGGGTTTTCAATGGCAGATTGATTTTTGGGAGGGGGTTGCCAGGCCCTTCTCCCAAGCGTACAGCTTCTGGCAGGCTGTCTCCCATCCAGGTACTAACCAGGCCCGACCCTGCTTAGCTTCCGAGATCTGACGGGATCGGATGCCACAGGGCTATAGCTGCAGGCAGAAAAGGGATAGAGGAGGCATAATACAAGCAGCTTTGTTTAGACAGACCTTCTCATTTATGGAGCATTTCTGAGTTTGCAGAAGACATAAGACATTACCAAATGGAGTGGGCCTTCTTTTTGAAAATGAAAACCAGAATGATAATTTATGTTACTGTAAGAAATAGAATTATCAAGCAGATCAGATTCTTAGTGTTTGCTGCTCAGAACATTTTCTCCCAAAGATCAATCAAGATCAGAACCCAAATTATAGAAAATGTTACTTAGTACTCAAGGAACTGGTGGATTGAATTCACTTAGTTTCGTTTATGTTTTTTCCTTTATAAGTTATTAGTACAGGTGATTGAAGCTTACTTATTTTTACTTTATAGCTTCCAGGTTTGGGGCCATGCTGAGGAATCTCTAAGTTAAAAAAAGAATCATACTATCTTTTTATAAACTCATTTAATGTTTTTATTTAAAAATCCCTGCTATATACAATCATGTATATTTCAAAATAGACATCTGTTCCCAACATATCTCCCCAAACAGCATACATTGTAGAGGGACTTTCCATGTTTCACCAGAATATGGTTATTTATGACATGCTATTCTTCTCCACGAATAGAAACATTATTTTTATGTTTGCTACTTCTGAGGCATCATGTACTAACAATTATTAGTGAAGTCATACAATATACTACAGAGCTCATTTCATTAAAAATTTAATAGTTTGGGTGATTCTTAGCTCAGGAGTAGAAAACAGCTGGGGAAAAAGCTTACTTGGTGAGCTCTTGTCGAGATGTGTAATGCAAGAAAATAAGAGTGAGGGGGAAAGGCCAGGTGCCTAGTGCATGCCTGTAATCCCAGTGCCTCTGGAGGTGGAGGCAGGAGGATCACAATTTCGTAGCCAGAGGTGGTTGTTGTTAGGTGCCGTCGAGTCGGCATCCGACTCATAGCAACCCTCATAGGGTTTTCAATGGCTGACTGTTTCGGGATTGCCTTGGGAGTGGATTGCCAGGCCCTTCTCCCATTTTTGCAGGGCTGGGAATTGAACTCGGGACCTCAGAGACTGCAGTGCAGCGCTCTACCAACTGAGCCAAATCCCAGCCCCGTAGCCAGAGGTAGCTTGGCCTCTAACTTAGCAAGTCCTTGTCTGAAAATAAAAAGTAAACAATGGACTGGGGGTACAACTCAGCGGTAGAGAATTTGCAAAGCATGTGTGAAGCCCTAGGTTTAAACACCCAGTACTGCAAACAAATGGGGGAAAAAAGTGAGGAGAAATGGAAAATGAGACAGGGAAATATGGAAAGCAAACAGGAAGGGGTTCTGGATACAAGTTTTCAACAAAAACAGAACTGATTACCTTTGTTGATGTCTTTCTTTAGTATAGACATAAAAATTATTATTTTTAAAGAACAGTCTAAGAAACTTATTTATCTATTTACTTACTTTGTTGTGCTCTACTGGGGATCAAACCCAGGACCTTGTATATGCTAGGTGAGTGCTCTACCACTGAGCCACATTGCCAACCCTCTGTCAACTTTCATGAACAACTGTTCTCCCATTGGTCAAAGTCTAATTCACAGGAAATTAACTCCCTTGTACTTCCTTGGGTCTGATCTGGGTAGTGTGTTGCTGCTATAGTCTCTCCTTGTTATGGGTTACTATGGTAGATGACTCTTCAAACTGTAGCTGGAATCACAATTGAAGTGGCCTGGGCTCTATGAATATACAAACAGTATGAATCTTTGCTGTATTTCCTCTAGCTAAGAAATAAGGTATTTGACTAGGGCCTAGGATTGGGGTTGGGGTCAAGTAGATCTGGGATGGCACATAAATTGAGTTAGGAAAGATTGTGATATTCATAATTGTATTATGAGTCCATTCTGAAGGGTCCTAAAACAACATTGGGTAAGATGCAATATACTTTGGGTCATGAAAATTCCGCAATTTGTAAAGGGTGGTCTGGACCAAAAATCCAAGTCAATAACTGAAGTACTCATGTATACCGTTTGTTTCAGGAAGCATGACAATAATTGTGCTAATCAGTGCATCTGAGTATTTAAAAATCTGCTGGCTAGTCATGTTCTCCAAGATACATATGGTAATTTGTGCAAACAAGGAAGAACAGACATTGATGTCCTGTAAAACATTCTATTAAAACTTGAAGAAGTCATAAGAGGTTTTTGTATAACTTTTTTATCATCAAGTTTTGGTATTAAGGTTGTATAGCTTGAATTTTCCCTTATATAATGTGTCTCTTGATAAAGAGATGTCTCTTTTTTTGCAGTACTTGGGGCTTAAACCCAGGGGCCTCACAATATTTTGCAAGTACTCTACCACTGGGCTGCACCCCAGCTCATTTTTTATTTTGAGTCAGGGTCTTGCTAAATTGTGCAGGTTGCCTCTGGCCTTGAACTTGCTATCTTCCTGCCTCTGCCTCCTGAGTCACTGGGATTACAGGCATATGCTGCCATGCCAGGCTCTGATATCTCTTGATAAAGAGAAATTTATCAGTATTTTCCTTCATTGTATTTTATTCTTTTAAAGAAAATTTTCCATATTATAATGCTATGAAGATTATATACATTATATCCTTGTCTTTCACCTTCAGATTTATAATTTATCTACAATCTATTTTTGTGAAGGATCATGATTTTATTTTTCTTCTCTATCCAGCTGTCCAATTGACTTAGCACCATTTCTTGAGACGACCATTCTTCCGCCACTGAACTACATGTCACCTTTGTGATAAACTATGTTGCTATATATGTATGGGTCTATTTGTGGACTTTCTGGCCTATCCATTGGTCTGTTTGTTTATCCTTGCACCAATGTCCCTTGTCACAATTAATGTAGTTTTATAATACAACTTGATATTTGCTGCCATAAATTATCATTTTTATCTTTGTTTGAGACATGGTCTTACTGTATAGCCCAGGCTGGCCTGGAACTTACTATATAGACCAGGCTGGCAACAAACTCACATTGATTATCCTGTCTCAGCCTCCTAAGTGCTGAGATTATAGACATGTACCATCATACCCGGGGCTGGGATTTAGCTCAGTTAGTAGAGCGCTGCATTGCAGTCTCTGAGGTCCCGAGTTCAATTCCCAGCACCACAAAAATGGGAGAAGGACCTGGCAATCCACTTCCAAGGCAATCCTGAAACAGCCAGCCACTGACAACCCTATGAGGGTTGCTATGAGTCAGATACCGACTCGACGGCACCTAACAACAACAACAACAACAACCATACCCGGGTTTATAAATTATCTTTATTGTTATTTTTCAGTGTTGTCTTGGTTATTTTTGGCCTTTTGCATTTCCATATACATTTTTTTCAAAAGACTTGTTAAGTTACAAACACACACACACACACACACACACACACACACACACACACACACACAAACCTGTTGGGATTTTGATTGGAATTGCACTGAATCTATAGGTCACTTTAGTGAGAATTAACATATTGACATATTGACAATTAGGTTTTCTAGTCCATTAATACAGTCTATCCTTTTATTTATTTAGGTCTTCTTTAATTTCTCTTAACAATATTTTGAAATTTTCAGATTTCAGGTTGCATTGTTTTGCCAATGTTATTCTAAATGAGGTGGGTCTTAAATTTTTATTTCTTATTGCTTGCTGCTGATATATTAGGATGTAACTGATTTTTTAGCTTTTATTGTTTAATTATTCTTAGTGATGCACTAAAACACAAAAATTATACAATTAATGGGAAAGCAAGTGATGTTTTAATATATTATGTAATTATGAAAAGCATTTATCTCCTTAAACATTTATCATTTATGGCAAAAACACTCAAAATCCTTTCTTCTTGCTTTTTGAGGTATACAGTACACAATCACTATCTATAGTCACCCTACAGTGTGGTAGCACACCAGAACTTCTTACATTTTACTGGATTAGCACACATTGATCAATCTTTCCCCATTTCACTTTCCTCCCTGCTCTACCCAGGCTCTGGTTACCACTATTCTATTCTCAATTTCTATGAGATCAACTTTTTTTATATTCTCCCTGTAAGTGTGATCATGTGGGACTTGTCTTTCTGTGCCTGACTTTGTTCATTTAAAATAATGTCCTTCAGGTTCATTCATGTTGTCACAAGTGACAAGATCTCTTTCTTTTGTAAGACCGAATAGTACTTTGTGTATGTATACTACATTTTCTGTATCCACTCCATGTGTTGATGGACACTTAGATTGATCCTATATCTTGGCTATTATGGATAATGCTGCAATACACATGGGAGTGCAGATGTCTCTTTAACATAATGATTTCATTTAACTCAGATATATACTCAGTTGTGTGATTGCAGGGTTTTATGGTAGTTCTATTTTTAATTTTTTGAGAAATCTCCATATTGTTTTCCAAAATGGTTGTACTAATTTACATTGCTACCAACAGTATTCAAGTGTTCTCTTTTCTCCATATCCCTATCAGCACTTAAGGGGTTGAATCCAGGGCCTTGCTCATGCGAGGTAAGTGCTCCAGTCTTAAGCTGTACCCCTAGCCCCTATCTTTTTTATTATTATTATTTTTGGGATAACATCTTGTTAAGTTGTATAGGCTGACTCTGGTCTCGAACTCAGGATCCTCTTGTCTCTTCCTCCCAAGTCACTGAGATTACAGGCATGTGCCATGATGCCCACCTCAACTTTTCATCTTTTTGATAATAGCCATTCTAAGAGGTGTGTGGTAAAATTTCATTGTGGTGCCGGGCATGGTGGTGCATGCCTATAATCCCAGTGGCTCGGGAGGCGGAGGCAGGAGGATCTCAAGTTCGAGACGGAGGCAGTCTGCATAACTTAGGGAGTTCCCGTCTCAAAAAGTTAAAAAAAAAATGGGCTGGGGGTGCAGCTCAGTGGTCCAGCACTTGCAAAGCATGCAGGCGTGAGGCCCTGGGTTCAACCCCCGGTACTGTAAAAAAAGAAAAAAATCATTGTGGTTTCAATTTGTATTTCTCTAATGGTTAGTGATTTTGAGCATTTTCCATATACTTGTTAGGCATTATTATATCTTTTTTTGACAAATGCCTATTCAAATCCTTGGCTCATTTTTAATTTGGTCATTTATCTTCTTCAGTTGTTTGAGTTCTTCATATATTTTTGACATTAGCCCTTGATCAGAAATATGGTTGGTAAACATTTTCTCCCATTCTATAGTTTGTATTTTCACTGTGTTTTTTCCTTTTTTATGTAGATTTTTCTTTTGATATATTTATATTGTATTTTTCTTTTTTGCCTGTGCTTTTGGGATCATATCTAAAAAAATTCCATTGTCCAGAACAATGGAATAGAGCTTTTCTCCTATGTTTTCTTCCAGTAGTTTTACATTTTCAGTTGAAGTCTTCCATGTAAGTTCTTAATCCATTTGGAGTTGATTTTTGTATGTGATGTGAGAGGAGGGCCTAATTTTATTCTTCATGTGAACAGCCAGTTTTCCTAGCACCGCTTACTGAAAAGACTTTCCTTTTCCCATTGTGTGTTCTTGGAATCTTTGTTGAAATTCAATTGACCATAAATATGTGGATTTGTTTCTGGGCTTTCTGTTCTATACCATTGATCTGTTTGTCTGTTTTTATGCCAATACCATGCTCTTCGGATTACTATAACTTTGAATTGTATTTTGAACTCATGTAGTATGATAACTCCAGCTTCTTTTTCTTAAGACTGCTTTGGCTATTTGTTGCTATTTGGGGTCTATGAATTTTAGGATTTTTTCTACTTCTGTTAAAACTTACATTGGAATTTTGATAATGCTTGCATTGAATCTGTAGACTGTTTTGGGTAGTCTGGAGATATTAACAGTATTAATTTCTCTAGTCCATGAACATGGGATGTCTTTCCATTTATTTGCATCTTCTTCAGTTTCACAGTTTTTAAAAATAGATTTCAGTATACAAATCTTTCATATCCTTGGTTAAATTTATACCTAAGTGAATTTTTTGTAGCTATGTAAATGAGAGTGTTTTCTTGATTTCCTTTTCAGATAGTTTGTTGTTCTTTGTTCATGTATAGAAATGCCCTGATTTTTGTATGTTGATTTTATATACTGCAACTTTATTGAATTTATTAGTTCTAATACTTTTTTGAAGAGTATTTAAGATTTTATCTATATAAGATCATCTCATCTGCAAACAGGGATAATTTAATTTGTTTCTTTCCTATTGGGTTGTACTTTCTTTTTCTTACCTAATTACTCTGGCCAGGAGTTCCAGTACTATGTTGAACAGAAGTAGTGAGAATGGGAATCCTTGTCTTATTTCTGATATTAAGATATCAACTTTTCACCATTGTGTTAGCTGTGGATTTGACACACATGGTTTTTGTTCTGTTGACATACATTCCTTCTGTACATAATTTGTTGAGAGTTTTTATAGTGAAAGGGCATTGAATATTGTCAAATACTTTTTCTGCATTTACTGAGGTGATCATATAGTTTCTTTGATTCTGTTAATGTGATATATTACACTGATTTCCATATGCTGAATCATCTTTGCATTGCTGGGAGAAATCCTGCTTGATCATGTTGAATGATCCTTTTAGTATGCCATTCTCATGGAAATGGGCATCTGGGTAGGGAACCCCATCTGCGTTTTGGACAGTGAGTTCCAAGGGGTGAGCCCTCTCTGTGCCTCAGTTTTTGTTTGGGAAACTCTTTGGTTCTCCATTACTTTTTGAAGGATAATTTCACAGGATACATATTTCTAGCTTATTGGGAAGATTCCCCAACAATACTTTAAATATTTCAGTCTACTCCCATCTTGCTTGCAGGTTTTCTGATGAAAAGTCTGATGTAATTCTTATCCTTAGTCCTGTATGTGTAAAAGATTTTTTCTGCTTGGCTTTTTCAAGGTTTTCTCTTTGCCTTTGGCTTTTTGTAGTTTGAATATGATATGTCAAGGTATAGATTTTTTTTCATATTTATCCTGCTTATTGTTCTCTGAGCTTCTTGGATCTATGGCTTGGTGTTTCTCATTGATTTTGGAAAATTATCAGCCATTATTATTTTAAACATTTCTTTTTCTTTCTCTTTTATTTTTCTGCTATTCTAATTACCTGTTGTTGTTGTTGTTGTTGTTGTTGTTAGGTGCCATCGAGTTGTGTCCGAGTCATAGCGACCCTCATAGGGTTTTCAATGGCAGATTGTTTCGGGATTGCGTTGGGAGTGGGTTGCCACATCCTTCTCCTACTTTTGTGGTGTTGGGAATCGAACTTGGGACCTTAGAGACTGCAGCACAGGCTCTACCAACTGAGCT